>JARHVA010008164.1:0-192500 GCA_037957365.1 Torreya grandis
TATTAAAACAGACCTATAGTGAGCTACAGTGACTTATAGGACCTAAAATTTGGTATGAAAGGTTGAACTGAGTAGAGGAATAGAACCTAGAAAAAATTTATCCTTAGGATAACAACATCAAAATTAGACAATAATGTTAGAAGTGGACAAAAGTATCATAAGGTGGACTACAATACCAAGTATTATGGTGTTCTAATTTTGGCATTCCTTTCTAATCTAGAAATAGAGTTTTGGGTCCAATTTTTGATAGTCTACTATTCCTACATAGCAATTTCTAAACTTTGCATCATCCGTTTCAACCCAAAATAAGCTAACTTAATCTTCCTTCATCCTCTTTTCCCTATGTGAATTAGGTTGATCAAATTGGCAAAAACTTATATTTCACGACA
Source organism: Torreya grandis (assembly GCA_037957365.1). NCBI lineage: Eukaryota > Viridiplantae > Streptophyta > Pinopsida > Cupressales > Taxaceae > Torreya > Torreya grandis. Next base: position 390 of record JARHVA010008164.1, read on the forward strand.
TAAAACCAAACTTTTCTCCCTTTTCTAGAAATTTATTACTTAGGAACTAAACACCTAATTTCTTAAATTAATAAAACATTTGGTGAATTTGACTTACTTTGAATTTTTGCATTAAAAACCTAGAAAAAATAAGGCTAATTATTTATGATTTTTTGCAATATTTTATTGATTTTTCTAGAATTTAAAAATAATAAAATTAAAAATTAATTGAAATAGTTTCAATAAATTCACTCAAACCCTAGTTCACACATTCGAGGTCCTATTTGCATACAAACACTTTCAAACCAAAAATATATTACTAATTTTAGAAATATTTTCAGATTTTTCTTAAATTTTTAAAGTCAAAATCTATGAATTCATAGAATTTTTTTTTAAATTATTGTACTAATTTTGAAAAAAATAAATTGAACCCTAGTTATATTAGCTAATCTCTAGTTATTTTTTAGACATATTCCAATCATTTTTTGCATTTTCAGATGAATATCTAAATATAAAAAAAATCAATTTCAAATTCAAAAGTTCATAGTATTTTGCAAAATAATATTTTTGAAAAATCCCTACTTGCATGTACTAGATCCTAATTTTTTTCTTGAGGTATTACCCTACATCCACACTCAAATTGTTAAAATGTTGTTCTTTTATCTATAAACTTTTCTTACATTTATTTCAAATAATAAAGAATCCATAATGGGCCCTATCATGCACATGAATGATGAGATTTATCATATCGTAGTACAGAGTTTAATCCTTTACATTTCATGCTTATGTTTCATAATATGGGATGATATTACAAAATTCACTATCAAATATTCACAAGATTCCAAATATCATTTTGCATATTCTCTTTCACTCATATGGAATAATTACCAACTACATTTGTCTAAATGCATTGGAAATTTCATGTTGCATATCAAAATTGTATATGCCTTTATGAAAAAAATTCATGTTCTCTATCCTTTAATTTATATTCCTCATGTGAAAAAAATTTCATGCTTATCATGCTAATCACATAAAAATTGTCATAACACATGCCAAAATTTATTATACATTCATGCACAAATTCATGCTTTTTATCACTTGCTCTCTATCTCTCATGTGGAAATTTTTTCAAGTTTATCTTTCTAAACATATTATAAATGTCATGATTCATATCAAAGTTCTAAATGCATTAATACACAATTCCATGCTCTCTATCCCTTATTTTCTATCTATCACATGGAATGTTCTTTATAAACCTATTTATATACATGGTTTATACTTAGATGTATCTAACTATTTGGATACAATGAGTGTAGAATCATTTTAAAAAAATTTACATTCTTGAAAAAATTATCAAATTTTTAAGATATAATTATAATACGTTAATTTTTATATATGATATGTCATGTAGACACAACAATTTTCATCAATTGTCAATGAAATAATGGATGACTCACATGTTGAGAGGATAATATCTCCTTGTATTAATGCATTCAACAGACCTGACTCTATGTCTATGCCAATAAAGTGCAATTTATTTAGAGGCAATGAGGAGCAGGAGAGATATTTGTTGTGTTAGGGGTGTAGTTGTAGGAACAATTGATTTTATATGTCTATATGGCCCACATTATATACCTATATGGCACATTTTGTCTATGTACATGTTATGGTCTACATTTTTTCTTGATATATGTTATCTTATTTATGTTAAATTATGACATAGAACTTTGCATGTACCACATATATAGTATTTGATAATATGATTCCTTTACCTATGTATATTTTTTATTTTGATCATTTAATGTTTACGCATATTATTGGTTAATGATCATTATTACTTCATATGGGTTTAAAAAATTACATTATTCTCTAGATTAGGTGCTTTAAATCATTATGTATATTTTACATTTACATGTGATATTTACTATTTACTATTTACTTTTTACATTTACATTTAATTACATATCAATTTTGAATTGTGATTTCTAAGTGGACTTGGGATCAATTTCATGGAGATGTAAATATTTTAAATTGTACTTGATCATAAATTTTAGGAGGTCTAGTGATGCACTTGTGTATGCCAATAAAATAATCTTTAAAATTGAAACATATCATGTTGTCTACATTATTGTGCCTCATTTAGGATTTTAAATCTTCAATCTTAGATGGTATGTCATCATTGTTATTATTCTTTAGTTATTGCACAAGATCTAGCCTATGTAGGGTATTGGTAAAATATTGAAGGATTCAAGTATTATTTATTTATTGTGTGAGATCTAGCCTATGCAGGGGCTTAAATGATATACCATGTTGTCTACTAATTATAAATGTGTTATTTTTTCAATTATTCAAATAATTTTAATCCATCTCATATCATTCTTTAATTACCATGGTGTATACATTTGTTTGGTATTTTTTCCACTATTATATACATGATTAACATCCATGTTTTTTCTCCCCCTAATCCATTCTTTGGAGAAGTCACTACACACTACTATTTTATAATTGAAACTCAAACTCTACTAATCAAATGGTTTATTCATCTCTTAAAATAGTTTAATGAATAATACAACTTTCTTTGACTGATTTTGCATGTTTACCATTTTATGAAAAATGAACATCAATAATTTTTTTGATACAATTTTTTTAATATTTGATGAGAATTATATATAGCTCATTAATATAAAAAATATAATACAAAATTTAAAATTTAACTTTATTTTAATTTATTTATCAAACATTTTTCTAGATTTATAATGTTTAGCACACATCTTACAAAAAAATTGCATAAATTGCTCCTTTCACTTTCATCATTTGGGAGAAGATTTAAAATATGATTTTTTTATAAGAACATAGTAGATTTTTTAACACCATTACAACATAAAATTTTTGAAATTCATGTCTCAATCCACTCTTCAAAACAATTTTCCCATATTTATGATTTGAGGGACTAAGAAGTTACACACACCAAAAATCTCAAATTTTCCTGACTCTCTAATTTTGTAAGTGTTAGAAATTTTCCACATGGTGATACATATTCATGCATAGATGAATATAATAAGAAATACCAAGAATATTTTATCTAAATCGATCTAGATGAGATGTGACAACGAGGTTTATCTCATGACTAAATCTCTCAGAACGGGCTAAAAGTTGGTCATTGAGGGTCATATATTCTTACTTATTATTACAATCAATTAACCATATTTGAAAACAAATATGGATAAGAATTTTTATGATATAAAAATATTTATCTAGTCTTATTCAATCTACAAGTGTGAAAGACGTAGTTGGTCAGAGGCATCCCTTAAGAGAATTCACACATCCTTGAGTATGTAAAATGAGAAAACTTCCATCATGCATTTTAGAATAAACGTGAGGGATACAAATTATACATCAAATAATACACATGAATGTATGAGTTTTTTAAGAAATTCCAAGAGGATTTTATCTAAATTGGGACAGATGAGATGCAATAACGAGGTTTCGCTCATAGTTAAATCTCTCAAAATAGGCCAAAAATTTGTTAATGAGGGTCACATAATCTGACTCATCAGCAAAATCAATGAAAAATCTATGTGAAAATTTATATATGGGAATTTTTAGGATATAAAAACCTTTTTTTGATCTTTTTCAAGCCCTAGGAACAAAATTTTTAGTTGGTCAAAAGCATCCCATAAGAGAATTCACACATCCTTGAGTGTGTAAAATTAGCAAACTTTGGTTGTGAATTGAAATAGAACCATGAGGGATATAGATTAGCCACCATATCCTAAATTTTCATGGATGAGTCATTTAATAAATTCCAAGAGTATTTTATCTAACTTGATACAAATGAGATGCAACAATGAGGCTTCTCTTGTGGCCAAATATCTCAGAATGGGCCAAAAGTTGGTCATTAGGAGCTTATAATTTGACTCATCATCCCAATATATGAACCATCTGTGAAAACACATATAAATGGAAATTTTTAGGCTGTAATTACTTTTATCCAATCTTGGTCAAGACCCACGAGTGAAAATTATACCTGGTCAGAGGCATCCCTTAAGATAATTCACTTGTCCCTAAGTGTGCAAAATGAGAAAACTTTTATCGTGCATTACAACAGAACCATTAAGGATAAAGATAAATTGTTAGATCCTACACATGCATGGATGAGTATTATAATAAATCCCAATATTATTTTATCTAAATCAATATGGATGAGACACAGCAATGAGATTTATCTCATAGCTAAATCTCTTAAAATGGGCCAAAAGTTGATCAATGGGGGTCATATAATTTGATTCATCAACAAAATGGATGAACCACATATGTGAAGCCATCTAAATGGGAATTTTTAGTCTATAATATGCTTTTCTTATTCTTGATCAGGCCTCAAGAGTGAAAGTTATATTTGGTCAGAGGCATTCCTTAAGAGAATTCACTCATCCCTAAGTGTCCAAAAAGAGTGGATTTACATCATGCATTACATAAGAACCATAAGGGATAGAGATAAACCATCAACTCCTCCACATGAATGTATGAGTCCTATATTAAATATCAATATTATTTTATCCAAATTGAGATAGACAAGATGTAGCAATGAGGTTTCTCTCATGGCCAAATCTCTCAGAATAGGTCAAAATTTGGTCAATGAGGTTTGTATATTTTGACTCATCTACCCAATCGATGAAATATCTATGAATACATGTTCAAATTAGAGTTTTCAAGTTATAAAAACCTTTGTCTAGTCTTGGTCAGGCCTTAGGAGTGAAATTTGTAGTTGGTCAAAGGCATCCCTTAAGAAAATTTACTCATCCCTAAGTGTGTAAAAATATCAAAATTTCATCACATGTTTCATGAGAACTATGATTATAGAGATGAAATATCAACCCATATACATACACAGAAGAGTCCTCTAATAAATCATATGAGAATTTTATCTAACCCAAAACAAACAAGGAATAATAAGGATATTTCTCTCATATCTAAATCTCTTAAAATGGGCCAAAAGTTGGTCAGTTGGGGTTGTATATTCTGACTCATCAATCAAATAGATAAATCATATACATAAACAAATTTAGATGGGAATTTTAGTCTATAAAAATCTTTTTATATCTTGATCAGGACCTAGGAGCAAAATTATTAGTTGATCATAAGCATCCCTTTGAGAATTCATTAGTCGCTGAGTGTGTTAAAAAAGCAAACTTCCATCACACATTGCATGAGAATCATGAGGGATAGATAAAAACCATCATCTATTACACAATAATGAATGAGTAATATATGAAATATCAAGAGTATTTTATCTAAATTTATATGGATGAGACATAACAATGATGTTTCTCTCACATCCAAATCTCTCAGAATGGGCCAAAAGTTGGTTAGTGGGAGTCATATACTCTGACTCATTATCCCAAATGATAAACCATCTACATAGACACATTGAGATGGGAATTTTTAATATATAACAACAATTTTATAATCTTACTTAGCACTTAGGATTGAAGGTTGTAGTTGATCAAAGGTATCCCTTAAGAGAATGCACTTGTCCTCAAGTGTATAAAATGAGAGAACTTCCATCACATGTTGTAGGAGAACCATTAGGGATAGATATAAACCATAAAATCCTATACATGCATGGATGAGACTTATAATATAGCATGGGATTATTTTATCTATGACATTATGAAGTAGATGTGGTAATGAGGTTTTTATCATAGCTAAATCTCTTGGAATATGCCAAAAATTGGTCACTGATGGCTATATAGTCTAACTCATCAACCCAATTGAAAAATAATCTATGAAAATACTTCAAGATGAGAATTTTTATTCTGGAATTACCATTTTTTAATCTTAGTCAGCCATTAATAATTAAGGTTATAATTAATCAGAGGCATCCCTTTAGATAATCCACTCATGTTTGAGTGTACAAACTAAGCAAACTTTTTTTATGTATTGTAGGAGACTCATGAGGGATAGAGACAAACTATCATCTCCTAAACATGGATGGGAAAGTCCTCTATTAGATCCCAAGATTATTTTATCTATCTCAAGATGGAAGATACCTATTAACAAGGTTTCTCTCAAAGCTAAATCTCTTGGAACATGCCAAAAGTTGGTCAGTGAGGGTCGTATATTATGAATATTCAACACAATAAAAAAACCATCTATGTGGACACATCTATATGGGATTTTTTAGGCTAGAATTATCATTTTACAATCTCAAGTATCCCCTAGGAGTGAAGGTTCTAATTGATATGAGGCATCCCTTAAGATAATCCACTTGTCCTTAAGTGTGTAAAATTAACAAACTTCTATCATGTATTACAAAAGAACCATTAGGGATAGAGATGAATCATCAACTTCTACACATGCATCTATGATTCCTCTAATAAATCTCAAAATTATTATTTCTAACTCAAGATAGAGGAGACATGATATGAGGTTCCTCTCATAGCCAGATCTCTCTGAACATGCCAAAATTTGGTTAGTGGGGGCTATATATTCTGACTCATTAGCCCATTTAATGAACCATCTATGTGGACACATTAGGATAGGCATCCTAAGGTTATAAATACCATTTTTTGATCTTGGTTAACCAATGATAATGAAGGTTTATATTGATTGGAGGTATCCCTTAAGAGAGTCCTCTCATCCCTAAGTGTGTAAAATAAACAAAGTTTTATCATGCATTGTAGAAGAATTGTGATGGCTAGAGATGAACTGTCAGCTCCTACACATATATGGGTGAGTCCTTTAAGATATCATAGATAAGATTGTTTTCATGTTTTATTGAAATGATAAACAAAGAGAAAGTGAAAAATTATTTGCTTAAGGTAGATGAAATTAATATGAATTATTTGTTTGCTTCTCTTCATTTCAAGAAGATAATATTATCTAGTCATGGCACCAACCATGTGAAGGTGGAAGCTCATATAGTGCCACTAACCTACATTTAAATTATTAGTAAACATTTTAAATATAAATAAATAGATAGCGATAAAATATTTAAAACTTAAAATACATTAAATCAAATAATTTTACTATATTAATTTGAGACACTAAATAAACTTACTAATTCAATCTAATGTACATTTATGAATATCTCTATTTACAAGTGTTTCAAGAATAAATTCATGGTTAGATTCACACACTTTACACACAGTTCAATTGTGAGGCTTTCCATTATATTTGAATATGTGTATTAATAAACAAGTTTGAGAAGCACCACCCTATGTATTTCAAAGTCCTCAAATGAAAATTATTTTTCTTTTATGATAGTACCTATAAAGCTAGGTTCTAGTAACCACTATGGATCTAGTGGGATAAATTATCTCTTATCCATCCATAACATTTGTGGTTAATTTGTTTGCATCTACACAATGAGACAAGTAGTAGTTTATTCTCTCATCATTGTTCTCAATTGCAATGATTGTAAAAACATGCCATGCATTTAAAGTATAATCAAATTGTAATCACATCTAGGAAAAAATAAAAATATCACTAATATCCAACTAAGGTTGTATATTTAATTAAAGAATATATTTTACCTATTTGCACAAGATATGAGTTGTGGTTAAAGTCAACTGATGATGGAATTTCATGATCTATCAATTATTGGAGTGAATGACTAGTCTCTATAAGTGATATGGTATACAATACCATTCATCAACCCATTATTTTAACTCACATTCATTCCAATTAAATTCCATACATGAAGAATAAAAACATGCCATATCCTTAGTATAAATAGTCCATGAACTTGTATTTGAGTTTTGAATGGATTGAAAAACACTCAGTCTAAGTACTGTACTATAATCTTCATACATTGTCTTATGTAGTTCCTCTACTAAAAAAATAATCTTCACACATGAGAATGTTTATCCCGTCCATGACAAATATTTTCATTACACAAAGTCACAATAATTACAACACTAATCAAATTATTACCATCTTTTTGCTTTGCCTAATCTCTTTTAACGGCTCTTTTTACATATGCACATGCATGATCATGTTCCCCTTTTCTATGTCTAGCCTCAAATAAGCTACAAAAATGTTGAATGCCATTCTTATTATATATTCTTCTTAATCATTAAAACATTCAATATTTCTTAAACTACCCTGCATAATTATCTGACCAAATGTAGTGTGTATCAAGCATGATTTCTCTTGCATTCATATTTATATAAAATATCTCAAAGCAACCCTAGATAAACTCTAGAGAATGTGATCTATCATCACTCATATAAAATTGTACTCCATCAAAATATTTTTTTTATCATCTATGCTATCAAGTGTATGTCTGAATGTAATATGAACAAAAATTCCAACTTGAATTGAATTATAGTACTAGGATTGAACCTCGCTCTATGGTTGTAGTTTGTAGTTCTCATTAAAATCCATAACAAAAATAATGGTGCAAATTGGGAAGTTATCCTTGCATACTCTTAATTGATTATAAAACCATTTTGATTTGTGTGTGTGTCTTACATATCAGTAGATAATATTCTTCTTGAATTTAAACATGAAATGACATACAAAAACTTTGGTCATAACCAATTCACATCTTCATGACTCTTTTCCATATTTTAACACATACTTTACAAATTTGTACTTCTTATAATCAAATAATTGCTTTCCAAATTCATGTGAAATATCTTAATGTAAAAAACTCATCAAATTTGACAAACCACCACAACTGTTACATGTTTCATCTAAATATTGTTTGTCAAAAAGACTATCCCTCAAATCTTTGATAAAAAAAAGACCTTAGATTAATTCGTTTGATATCTTAGGTGGGGAAGACACTATACATTTCTATAAAATATTTTTAGTATGTAAATTACAAAGTATATAATGAAAAAACTCGAAATCATAAAAAAAATTCAACATGGACCATACAACAACATGTGGTGCATGCTTGGTTTATTTTAACATAGAAAGGATTGCACATCTCAAATGACCTTTGGCTAATTATCAATTGGCCATTAGTTTTTTCATTAAATTTTTTATAAATTTCCATTTACATCATATCTTAAAAATGTTTTGCATGGGTCCCATAATTTTTTGAGCTTTCTTTCTTTGAAAATCTTTAACATTAGATGATACCCTTGTATTACTATGATAAAAAAATTTCAACTAATTGTTTTTTTACTTTAACTAATACCTTATATTTTCATGGGAGTCTACCACTAAACACCCAACAATCTGTGAGTGAAGGGTCATCAAGCCTTGTTATTATTTTTAAAACATTTATTAGATTTTTTATATTTAAATTCAAGGATTTACTTGTAATAATTTGAGCTTTATATGTTAACTTACTCACTATAGATTCCATTATTACTCATCTTTCCACATTATTATCTTCATTCCAATTTTTTTTACCTATTGCCTTAAATGCATTAAATAAATTCTTTACTATTTTATTATTTATTCCTTCTATGTTTAATGTTCTTAACCCTAAATTATGCATCATAGGGTGTATTTTTTGTATTTTCATTAATTGAACAAATAATTGACATCATTGTGTATGTATTTTATTCTCAAATGCATAATTACATACACATTGAGCATGACATTGAAGTAATCCTTTTGACATTTTACCTTCCATAGGTTCTATTATTTTTCATCTATTTCAACCAAATACTTTAGTTTTGGTATTATTATCCTTGGAGGTGTGGGTGTAGGAGCTATATTTTGTATTAAATTGGGTGGTGTTAACAATTTAACGATAGTAGAGATTCTATATATAAGAATATAAAATGAACCACCAGTGTTTGGTAGGGTGCTAAAGCAAACCACTAAGAGGCTAGAAGGCTTAGAGGTTCTATGGGATACAAGAGATCTACAGTGTCTATCTATTTTTTTGGCTTGCACCAATCTATATACAAACTTATAAACCAAGTTATGGATAGCACAAATAGGAACACAAAGTGTGAAAGTAACTCTAGTAAGTATAACCATGGTAAAACAAGTAGCTAAGACTAGACTATTGATTGTATAAACAAAATGAAAACAAAATAACAAAATGGAGAGAGATAAAAATAGAAATGTAAATCTAGAATCTAAGGCACTTTGAAGCCAAATGAAATATGTTTTAATAAATAAATATGTTTCCAAGAAAGGGTTCAAGAGCATGCCTATTCTAGATTTGACCTATATTTCAAAATCAATATTATTATTTTCTAATAATAAAATGTTATAGTTTATAAAGAGAGAGAGAATGTTTAAGCATGTATATTATATATATATATATATATATATATATATATATATATATATATATATATATATATAATGAAATGAGGAAGGGTTCTAAAGAGAGATACGATATGCAATAAAGGGATATTTCAAGTAATGAAAGTACTCTCTAACCATATACAAATTCAAGAGACTTTAGAAACTATTCTTAACAATGCACAAAATAACTATTTCACTAAAACAATTCAAACCCTATCATATACACTACACAAAATAATGAATTTTCACTTTTCATAGTAAAGTGCCATCAGATCAATCTTAAAAAATATGTGCATATATTCTACCAACTAGGAATCCAAGATAGGAAGTAATTTAAGAGGAAGACCAAGCTATGTGTAAGTTGAAGTCCAAACAAAAATCCAAGAGCAAAGGAGGAGGTGAAGTGAGAAATTGAAATGGTGTAAGAGATCAAAATAAATGCACAAATCAAGTACAATTCCAAATGTAGAATATATAATCAAGCCACAAAGAAGCAAGAATAACTAAGAGAAATAATGGAGTCTCCAAGCAAATGTGTAGTAACATATGGGATCCTCTATCACCAATCAAGCTCAAGAGTGCCAAGGAAGATTCAAAAAAGATTAGAAAAGTAATGAGGGTTAATATAGACAAGAAGAATCAAGAAAACGTGTGGAGAGAGAAGAGAAGAGGCTTGAATGAATGAGAATGAGGAATATATCCCAACCCTAATCTACCAAAAGACCTAAAACTGGATAATTTTTATTTTTTGGGTTCATCTTGGCACTTTTGGACATGTTATACCTAGGTCATGGCTTTAGTGAAGTAAATTTATAGCTTAGGCCATAGTTTTCTTTCATATATGTTACAGCCTAGGTCAAACAAGGGCCTAGGCTAGTCAACAGGGTCCTAAAAGGCCCTGAGGGGTCTCTAGAAGGCCTATCTTGTATGCAAAAGGGTCAATATGGACTAAAGATGTATGGGGGGTAAGATTATGATGTGGGAGAGTTATAGGTAGGTGTATAATGTTTCAAAATGGGATTACCAAGGTTAGTATTCTACATGTGAGCTAATGTGTAATCATAGGGAAGAGTAGGGTCATAAGAAGTATGATTACATATGACCTTGAAGTACAAGTAGTTAGTGTTCAAATGAGCAAGGAGTGTTTTATAGTACTTAGAAACACACCAAATAAAAGGAAATAAATAACTAAAAATATAAAAGGAAACATTACATGCACTTACTAGATAAGAATGGTGGTATAAAAAGTTGATGGCATGATCCATAGGTAAGAATTCAAGTGATGCATAGTCCAAAATTAAACTCTAAATCTTTCTCCTAATCATGTAAAGAAGGAAAACAAGTGATATAAAATCAAATCATACTTCTATAATGATATTCACTAGGGAATAAACCATAGTGTTCTCCCTATAAGGGATTTGGGTGAAATGGATGTCCCCAAAGAAAGAGAGTAAATTATGTGAAACCTCAAAGAGGGTGAGAAACTCAAACCTAAGGATGGCCTAGACACTAGTGAGTTGAGACACGATTAAGGGTGAGTGAGAGAATAATTTCACATAGCACATGTCTAACTCATGGGTATTGGTCAAGGTGCCAATGATTGTGTGATACTCAGTTGTATTATAAGATCATGGCCACATAGATCATCGATAACCTAAGATAGAGATATTAGTCCTAAGTTTCCCCAACTACCACCATCTATGTGAATCACCATTGAGAGGTGTACCTTGATTGGGGTTGAGGATGCAAGACTAATAACTATTGATAGGTGATCTCAAAGTAAAGTGGTGTGAGTTTTAAGAAGGAAAAAATAATGAAATCAAGCCATAATCATAGTGGTTGACCAACATCAGCCATGGTGAGAGGTAAAAAGGGAAAGTCATAGGGAGTTCAGATAATATGAATACCAATAAAAAATACTAGAGCAAGTTCTAAACCACTGCATCTAGTTGACAACCCTACTTGTAAATATAATGAACAAGAGAGAGAGGGAATTATAACATATTGACTATGGAAAAGTGGATAAATGATTTACTAAAAGAATAAAAACAATTAACTTTATCTTTGGGTGCTTACGAGATGGGACATAGGCTTGAGAGGTTAATAAGGGCTTGAAAAGGGTCCAAAAAACCAAAATAGGGCTATAATGGGCCTAAAGAAGCCTCAAATTAAAAAGTGGAGACTACTAATTCATTCATAACATGCCAAAACCTATACAATGGAGGTTTTGTGGTCTAAAACACAAAAATGGGTAAAACACCCAAAAAGGGTAGACAAAAAGCAAGAAAAATGGGATAAAAGAGGAAAAAAGAGAGAAAATAGGTCATTTTCACTCTAAGAGAACAAAAAGAGAGCCTATGAGTAAGTAAAACCTAAGCCGAGAAAACAAGGACATGGGAGAATGTTAGGGACACAGAGGATGGTCTGAATAAGCTCTATAAATAAATTTTGTCAAATTTATTCATTTTATTTGGGTTTTAGAAGGCCCTAGATGAATTTTGACTCATTTTAGATGACTAAATGGATGAATTAGATGAAAAAAGGACTCAAAATGGTGATTTAGGTGAGCTAGAGAGAATAGGACCAATGGGAACTCAAACCATAGCCTGTGGAACAAGAGAGGAGGAACCCTAGGGATTCCCAAGGTTTTCCAATGCATCCCACAACTTGAGCATGCACATGACATGAATTTTCCTAGAAAGATGTGGCCTAGGGTATGGAATCCTCAAAATAGTCCTTGGGGAGCCCAAAGGAGCCTGAGAAGTCCTGAAAGGGGCCAAAAAAGGAAGGGAGAGAGAAAAAAGCTAGATGGATAAAAAACATTGTATTTTACTTACTCTTACTCATTTTTTGGCTAATGGGATAATCCACTTACATATTTACTTTTTTTTTAGACACATGGATGAGTTATCATACTATAGGAGGAAGGACCTTCATAGGTGAGAGCATTTAGCATAGCGAGATGGGCCATGTGAGGTGATCAATTGGGAGAGAGTTATAGAAGGGTTGGCCAAGGAGGCAAATGCTCTACCTATGGTAGATGAAGATTTCATATGAAATGCAGGACTTTTAAGGCTAGTCCATGTGCCCCAATTATGTTAATCTAAAGACTTAGTGAACGCTTTTGTGACCTCATGGGTACTAGAGATGCATGTGTTCTAGTTAGGGCCCAAGATAGAGGTCATTCTCAGTATTAAGGACATCTACTAAATCTATAAGCTGAATTCAATAGACAAAAAGATAGAGCTATCATTGGTGTAGGATAAATTAGTAGTAGAGCTCTAATTTGTGGGACCCCATCCATAGTGAAACAACTATGGAGTGTAGATCACATAGTTATCACCAAGGGTACCCACTCTCAAGATTGTAATAATAGGGACTATGATCATGAAGCTCTATGCCAACTAGAGTACATGATGACTACCACTTTCATGGACATGAGTTGTTTAATGTAAAAGGGGAGGATAAATATATGCTTGGATCCAGTATATCCTAAGTGGATTGTACTAGTAGCTAGACACATCTAGTATATACGGTTAGGTATATTGGCACAATCTAGCTTACTCATGTCTTAGGATTATGAGAGGATCCCACTAACATGGCTTAAGACACCATATGGAATCAAGGTATACTCTACACTAGAGGAGGGAATTCCATGAGATGCATATTTCATAGATAAGGTGTGGGCCATATGAATGAACTTAGATCTAGATGTATTGTGTAGCTATATTTGTGATCCCTATAAGTCTATAGTATGACCAAAGAATGTTGGGATAGAGTCCTAATTGGGATGAGAGGAGATCAAAGGTCTATAAGGGTCATACCATCATCTAGTTGGATAGGCTATGGTGGGGTGGGAGAGATAGGCATAGCCTAGGCTCACTTAGGATAAACCTAGTAGGTAACTAAGGCAGAGTGAGATGGGTGATGGTGAAGAGAGGTCACCATTATGAGGACCACTGCCACCAAGAGGAGGATGACCTACATGTGGGATGTATAGGCCATTTATTATATATTTTATGAAACTAGGGTTTAGTTCCTAAATATTAAAGGGTCTAGAATAACGGGAAAATCTAATTAAATATAGTAAATTACAAGTTTTGATCTATTTAGTCAAATTGATTGCATAAGAAGAGAAGTGAACTTATCTATAAAAAAAATCTAAAATAGATAATTTAGAGGTTGAAATTTATTTTAAAAGACTAGGATAGTATCACAAATCTAAATCTTACTTTCATTTTGTGAAAGGATAGGAAATTCATAATAGGGCTCCTTGATGTCCAACACTATAGTCCTTTTTTTCCATTATTGTCTTGAAGGTTTGAGATTTTTAGGGTTTGTCCACTATCTTAGTGTGAGCCTTTGTATTAAATTTTAGAGGTTGGATGTCAATCGAGATCTCTATAGGTCCATTTCAATCTTTAAACACTAAGTCTATCTACACACATGAAATGATGAATAGATCAAAAGCATAAGGGGGGAAACTAGTTTAGGGGAAGTATGATTATATGATCTAGAACACCTATTATCCTAATGAAGCTAGGGTATCAAATCAAATGTAGTTCTCCCTTAGGAAATATGCATAATCAATGTGCACAGTAGATGTAATAATGAACTTTCACCTAGGCCCTTCCTTGATCAAGCATGCAAGTCTATGTGTAATACAAAATGTTGAGATATAATATTCACTAATTTTTAATTATGTACTATGATAAAGTAGTAAGTGATAGATATAAAATTCCTTGTGTAGTAACTTATATAGGAGACTCTTTATTTCAAATTTGGGAGCTTTATTTGCATTAAGCCGACATTGTAAAACTTAAAGACAAAGCTAAAAAAGGGGTTATGACTCATTAAGAGAGGGAAACTCACCATTGGAGCTCAAAATGACCTTAGATAGGATCATTAGAAATGGATGTCTAGTGTTTTAGTCCAATCCTAACACTCCTATCCTATAGGTTCAATACCTAGGGTAATGGAATAAGCATGGGAAATCAAACCTAGCTGAGGTGGAATGAGGTTCCTAAAGTCTACGAATGACTAGAAATAGGCAAAAAAGTTAATCAGGCATGAAAGAAGACCAAGATGAGTAAAAAGAAAAGACATAGTTAATGTGAACAAGGCTCATATTCTCTAGTCAGAGTCTCCTATGAAAAGAATATGAAAAGACATGATATTTGTGATTGCTTGACTAATTTAGGGTGTAAACATTTCCCCCCTTTTATTATAGTGATGTAATTAAATGAAGTAATAGAGTAAAATAATGAAAATAAAATCCATACCTAAACTTACCCATGTGGAAATGAATGTGATGCAAAGGGTCCAACTCACTTCCTAGCCAAAGAAGTGGATGGAGAACTGAATAGTGCCTAGAGAAATAAGGAATCCTTGAAATGGATGCCCCCTATACTAAATATGGAAGTGGAATTTGTGTAACACAGATAAGGAGGTCAATGCTTACCCCTTGTGTTGAATTTGACTAGAATGAGAAATGTTCAAAGGCCCAAAACCAATGTCTTCCCTCTATCCCACATAAAATTATGTAATATAGAATGTGTGTATAGAATATGTATGCTATGAAGAGTAAAATATAGCATTACCCTAATTTTAATAATCTAAGCTAGAACTGAGAAGTGCTTGGAGGTCCAAAACTAATGTTTATCCTCTATCCTGTACAAATTCATGTAGTCTAGGTTTGGGTAATATAATAGACCAACTACTACAGATAGCTATACAATCCAACTTGGTGATAACCTGTGTATAACTAGGTATAATTTGAAGCTATGATAAATGTGTAAGAAGAGAATGGCATGTCTTACCATTCCAATATATATAATCTTGGATGATGAAGAACATGAACATCTATACCATGCCCCTAAATTTGGTATGTGAGTGATGTGTATGTATAATCTATTAATCTATATAACCACATGTTATATGACCTATCGTGCCATATCCCATGTTCTAAACTAGAGACAAAAACATTGTGCTCTACACTATGCCTATACTTTGCTATCTGTTCCTATAATTGTGTCATGTTTTATGTGTGAGATGTGTAGTAATGTACATGCCCCTTGATTTAACCTATTTGGGAATATTAGTATATTATTCTTAATTTAGTTAAAGGATATGAGTGTTAAAATTAGTAAATAAATATTAAATTATTAAGCTACTAATTTTTGTAAATTAGATTGTAATTTTGACCTTTCTAAAAATAGTAATAAGAGATGGAAAATAAGACTTAGTTGGAAATTGATTGATATAGCTAAGATAGAGTCTGATATTCACTATGTAAGATTGGGACACTATCACAAACTAATATCTAAACTTCATTTTATGATTAGATGGGGTCACCAAAAGTAGATAGGAGTGGCATTGATGATATATTCCACCTCTACCATTATTATCCTGAGGACCTGAGCTTTTTAGGTTTTGTTCAATAGGTCTATGTGACCCTGTCTATCAAGTTTCAATAGTTGGAAGTTTGTAGAGCTCTTTTTAGAGTATATTTTATTTTCAAACCCTATAATCCATTATGCTTTGACCAATTCAAGAAAGAGGGGAAGTTAGTTTGTGTAATATTCACTAAATGTGCATCCACACCCCTTGTGTGGGCATGTTACCTACATACCAATACTTCAAAGAGGTATCAAGCCATATGTAGTTCTCCCACTTTATGTGCTTTGTGAAATTGAGTGTATGAATATGAAAAATACTAAAATAGATGTGCTTGAGGTGGCTAGGGACTAGTGTAAGTATTTGAATAAGATTGTAATTATATTGGCTGACTATATGTAGAGAATAGGTAAAATTGTTTGATTAGTCTTGCTTATATTCTTGATTGCTTAGTTTTTATTTCTAACCCTTTCTAAATGATATTTGAATGGAATTTTATAGGGATCTATTGGTCATGGTTTGAATGTGTTCACATTAGGCCAACAAGGAGAAGGATGGGTAATTAGAATAAACTAACCATTGAGGCAAAAAATGTATTTGGATATGAGTGTCAAAATGGAACAAGAGTGGCACCATTGATATATTTTAAGTGTGGTGCTTTTTTCCTAAGCTGATGGGATATGGGGGGATGGATTAGTCATGGAAAAAGGGGTATAACTTAGCTAGGATCAAGTCTAGAAGGCTAAGTATGACTATGAATCAATGAAAAGATGCTTCTAAAGGTCATAAGAGTAAGCAAGAGGGATCTAAGGGTTGGGTGTCATAAGCCACACTCATGTTCATAATTTTTTAATTTTATATGACTAAATTCCCCCCCCCCCCCCACTTTATTCTAGTGATGCAACAAAGTGAAATACTAGGATAAGTGAAAAGTAGAAAGTGTACCTAAACTTACCTATAAGGGTGAAGCTCATGAAGCTGTGTCATGCTAGGTGTGCATAGAGATAACATGCTATGAAGTAAAATCTATACACAAAAAAAGAATAGATTATTTCTTACTAAATATGTTATATCTAAAATAAGAATGTACAAAAGCTATGTAAGAGAGAGGAAGAGAAAGGAATGAATACACCTCATCAGGTATGCAGACCAATACAAAACCTATTGTGATGTTGAGTAATGCTAAGTAATTTTGGATGATGTTTTACCAAGAGTAATATCATGAATGGAGTTGAGTGCTTAATTCCCTAAGATTGGATCCAGAATGCAAAGGCTGACCCTTTGGCTCCATCATCACCCACTAGGTGAAGCTTAGTGATCATGCATGTTCTAATCAATTTTTGGACTATATGTACAATCCCTCTGAATAGGTGGTTCAAGAATACAAAGGCTATTTAGTCTTTTAGCTCCATCATTTCCCTATGAAATGAAGCTTATGAATTGATAATGGTATGGATGTGTGTTTTATGGGATGGATTTTGAAGTCTATGAATGTACTATGATCTAATAATGTTAGCATGGATAGTTGAATGTATGATATAAACTATCCCATTCTTTTCCACTCTAAAATATGGAGATTAGGCTTGTATGCAAGCCACTCTGGAACTAGTGCACTAGGCTTATATAAAAGCCACTCTAAAACATGTAGGCTAGATTTGTATGAAATCCACTCCAAAATGATGCTAACCACCTAGATATGGAATAAGGCACATAACTGTTGAGAATGCCTAGGTAATGTTGAACTCAAAAAGAAAACAAAACAAATGTGCCACACACATTACCCCCAATCACTATTGTCTGAAACATGAATTTTGATCTAGAAGTCATACCATCTATTGTATTTGAAACTAGAAGTGAGAACCATTATGCCATGCATAATTCCACCTATATCTATATTCTCTAAGAAAAAATGTACTAAACAATATTGATTTTAAACTGGTCTAATTATGAAAATCTATAGCTAAACCTAATTTTCTACCTGCTTCTAGAATGTTAGGGTTTTTTATTTTAATAAGAGTGCTAAAAATAGATAGTATTGGCACTAACACTATATTCCAATCTTGTCACTATTGTCTTGGGCCAAATTGGTAACTATTTTGTCATTTTCACTATTTTCCTAGTCTATTTTGACTGGTTACTATTCTAGGTGTTTTAAATGCTTCCTTTTTACCATTAAGAGCTATCATCTTTGTGACAAAACCCATGTTTATTTCCCCCTCTTTTGAGGTTAGGAATGAAGACCCTAAAATGACTTCCCTTAGAAGAAATATCCCTACAATTGTGTTATGTTACAAAGATATATGATAAATCAATGATAATTGATAAGATATATCAAGATCTAGCATGGATTGTAATGACATATTGTTAGATCAACATGGGTGTGCCTATATAGATATAGAAATGTAATAGTGTGTGTAATGTACTAAATTAGAATTGGAATTAGAAGTATAGTTAGTTATTATGGAGGGATGGAGCATGATGTACATCATGACATCCAAGAAAGAAAGAGAATGCATGATGTGGATCATGTCCTTGCAAATAATGAGAAGCAAAAAAGTAATCAACAATAGAAAGAAAGAAGTAGAAAGCATACAAAAATGGCTGAGGGACCAAGTAAAGAAGGGACATGGGCACAAATCACTCAAATTGGAAAGCAAGCATACAAGGCATGTCCAAATGTCATATACACATATAATTAAAACAAGCAAGGGTTGGCATGAGGGCCATAATTACATAGAAGAGTACGGATAAATAACATTGGAAAATGTCCTAAGGAACACACATGAATGGAAGAAAAGGACATTGAAAAATTTCCTAAGGCACATACAGGAGATAAAATAGGAACTGATAAGTTCAGTCACATCTAACTACACAAAGAAAGAAAGGAAAGCATGTAAATATTGGAAATACAATCACATCTAACTAATAAAAGAAAGAAGTGAAAGTATATAAGACATGTTAGTAAAATATTAGGTATATGCTAAGAAATACACAAGTTTTATATACTAGTGAGTGTCGATAGAGTAATCTATGTAAAATAGTAAGTAATGTACATCAACATGATAACTAGAGTGTGTGGTGTAATAATGACATAACCTGGATGGTGTAGTCATGTAGAAGATGCCCCCAGTGGGTAAGTATATTGATGTATGTCTCAATGTAGAAGTAAGATGCCCCCTCAGTGGGTATAGTGAAGTAATCAAAGAGCTAGATGTCACTATGCACACTCAAAGGAAATCAAGTGAAGCATGGTAATGTATATAAATTGACAAACAATAGCATAGAATAATAAATGTAAGTCTAGCATGATTTTATAAATTTAAAGCATGGATGATGTATAAAATCAAAATATTTTTAGTATTTTGACATATTTGAATGTTTTTGTGTTTTTGATATGTTTTTTTTTTTTTTTTTTTGAGATTTGTGCTATGTAAAATCAATTATAGGAAGACTATGTAAAATAATTTTGAAGAGAAGCTATGTATAAGTAAGCAAAAAGAATCTATATAGAAATAAATTTGTAAAATTATGTATAATACAATATGTGAAATGAAATGATAGACATAGAATATATATAGATGAATAATATTCATTGGATTGTTTAGTTTCTTTCCTTCAAGTGAGGCTAGATGATACAATTCAGGGTTAAGCTTTTTGGTAATAATGTATGGACCTAGCCAGTTTAATTTGAATTTTCCTTTGATTTCTTCTTTGGCATTGACATTGTAAATATTTTCTTTGGGAAGGTAATTAATAAATTCAAATTCTATATGTAAAATCATTTGTTATAGGATCATTTTACATGTTGTTGGTAGATTCTAAGATGTTTTGTTACTTGAATGTGTGTATGGTCTAATTGCTCGAGCTAATGTAGATGCTTTTCACGATACTAGTCATCAATGAGAATACCTTTAAGGGAGACACAAAGAGATGGGATTTATAATTCCAATGGTAAAAATAATTTTATGCCATAAACAAGTGAATAAAGAGTGGCTCCTATGGGCATGCAGATAGTTATGTGATATGCCCACAATGCAAAGACTAGTTTATTGTGCTAATCATCTCTAAATTCGGTGATTGTTTTGCTCAAAATATTGTTGATGTTTTTATTCGTGACCTTTGATTAATCACTTCCTTATGGGTAATATGTAGTAGATAATGTATGTTTAATCTTATATTTATGAAAATTTTCTTGATCCATCCAATATGCACCATCAAGATCAACTTTATAGGGTTGAGGGTGACACAATATAGAGTTTTTTGGCCCTCCCCCTCCCTATATATATTATCTTGAGTGTAGAAAATATTATCTTATCTTTAGTGTAGAGAATAGAGTTTTATTCTTGAATGATGTTCCATTATTGTAAATGATGGTTGTAAGCAAGTTGAAGCATGAAATAATGTGAGTCATGAGAAAGCTAAAAATGTCCTCACCTATAGTAGATTGAAGTAGAATGGATTCTACCCACTTGGTAAAGTATTATATGGATGTGATTATGAATTTGTGTCCATCGATATATTCAAGGTTAATTTTTATAATAAGACCAAATCCCCATAACATGAATGGCCATGGAGAGACAATAGGCTACAATTATTATGATGGTGCATGCTATAAGTTATTGTGTCATTGGCATTTATCAAATAGTTTTGTATATTGTATACATTCATAATCCACAGTGGGCTAGTATTACCCTTGCCAAAGCAATTTATGTGGCATGGCTTTTCCTCTAAAGTGGACACCACACTCACTATCATGTATCTATATATGATCAAATTTAGCTTCTACTGATGTCAAACATTAAAGCAATTGTCCATGAAAGGATCATTTAAAATGGTCTCCACCAATGTTTACATAATAGAGTGCTTGTTTGTGTAACTTGAATTTGTCATTTTGAGAAAAAGCGTCTGGTGTAATATATTTTTTTAGAAATTTATAGATATCATAGAACCATTCTAGAGTTGCAAAACTATGTGTAGTGGCTAGAATGGATAGTGAAATCAAATTCACATTGGATATTGATAGTGATTCTAATAATTTAATTGTGAAAATATCTTTATCATCATTAATGTTGATAGGAATCAAAGATGCATCACTTTCTATTGCATCTATGTGTTGGTTATATTTTCTTGGTATACTTTCTATACAAAAGTAGTCAAACTATGTTGATAGACATTGTAACATGTTTTGATATGGGATAAGATGTTCTTATTTTGTCTGATAAACATCATTGACTTGGTTGACCAAAATTTGGGAATCACCAAAGACTTGAATAGATGTAATTTTGAGAGACTAGGTGGAAAATAGACCTAAAATAAGTGCTTAATATTCTATGATGTTATTGGTGCAATAAAAACTTAATTGATATGTAATAGGAACTATGTCACTAGAAATGTTGATAAAGACAATGCTTGCTCCTACACTAGATACACATTGAGAACCATCGAATAACACAGTCTAAGTATCATGATGAGTAGAA
Source organism: Torreya grandis (assembly GCA_037957365.1). Taxonomy (NCBI): domain Eukaryota; kingdom Viridiplantae; phylum Streptophyta; class Pinopsida; order Cupressales; family Taxaceae; genus Torreya; species Torreya grandis. Next base: position 22,466 of record JARHVA010008164.1, read on the forward strand.
TAGGTAGTGAAATCATATCTAAATGTGTCACTAATAGGATTAGTGTCTAGGAGTGGTGCAACTACCAAATGGTCTACAATGATTTGGCCCTTTATTGATTTTTGGAGAACTATTTTTAAGTCAAATCTATTAATAGCATGACCCATTTCACAATGTGACTAGAGAGATGTGGTTTTTCCATGAAAATTTTCAATGGATATACTTTTGTGATAACCTAAGTCTCATTATTTACCATGTGATGTCAGAGTTTTTGTGTGGCAAAAATTAGTGCTAAACATAACTTTTATATTGCAGAGTAATTTTTTTTGTAATCAAATAATGTGCAACTGATGTAATAAACTGATAATTCAGAGTGTTGATCATCATGTTTTTCTAAGAGTGCTCCTAATGCATGGTTTGTTACTAATATATATAGTAATAAAGGCCTATTAGGGATAGGTGGTACTAAGATAGGTGGATTAAGAAGATATTGCTTTATTGTATCAAACATTTCTTGATAGGCTTGGCCCTAGAAAAAATTTGTATCTTTATTTAATAATGTAGTGAATGACTAAGTTTTATCAACAAGATGAGTTACAAAATGGTGTATTTCTTAGATCTTGCCTTGTAGGAATTGAATTTACTTTAAGTTCATAGGAGGTGGAATATCAATGATTGATTTAACTTTCTTAGGGTTAAACTCTATACCACACTGAGAAATAATGAAACCTAAGAGTTTGCCTGATGTAACTCCAAACACACATTTATTTGGGTTCAATCAGACATTGGCTTATTTGATTTTTTGAAATATCTTTCATAAATCAATAGCGTGATGTTTTCATTATATATATCTAGATAAGATATCATCAACATGATCCTTGATAGTATGGTGAATCAAATCATGAAATATATGTGTCATGATACACTGGTATGTGGCTCCAACATTTTTCAATCTAGTAGTCATGAAAATGTAACAAAATGTACCCCACGGTGTTTAAAAAAATGTTTTCTCTTGATCTTCTTCAACAATTTTTATTTAGTTGTATTCTAAAAATCCATCCATAAATGATAACATTTCATATCTAGCTGTGGAATTGATGATCATGTCAATGTTAGGTAAAGGAATATCATCTTTTGGGCATGTTTTATTTAAACCTTAAGAATCAAACAACATCAAATTTGTCTGTTGGGTTTGACCATAGGGACTATATTGAAACCCATTTAGGGTGTGCAAATGGTCGAATGAAACTAGCATCTAAGAGGTGTTGAATCTTATGTTTGACTAACGGAGCCGCCTTAGGATGTATTTTGTAAATTTTTTGTTTAATGGGTTTAACATTTGGGTATAAAGGAATTTGATGAACTGCTATGAATGTATCAATTCCTAGCATATCTAAGTAAGACCAGGTAAAGCGTTATGTAAAATCTATTAAAGTTTGATGAATATCTATATCATCTTCCTTTTGTAGGGTAGCATCTAATAAAATAATGTTAGGATCTTAATATTTGTGTATTATTCCTAATTTAGTTAAAGTTTCTATGTAGTAAAATCAATAAATAAATATGTAATAATTAAGTTACTGAATTGTGTAAATTAGATTACAATTTTGACCTTTTTAAAAATAATAATAAGAGATGGAAAAGAAGACTTACCTAGAAAGTTATTGATATGATTGACATCGGGTCTGATATTCAATGTGTAGGACTAGGACACTATCACAAATTGAGATCTAACCTTCATTTTATGATTAGATAGGAGTTGTAGACACTAAAAAAATTGCACACTTACAATTTTTGATGACTAAATGCCTTGAAATCCCATAAAAATTCTTAAACCTTCCCAAAAACCCCCTTAACCCAACCAAATCATTATTCTCCTAGTCACATAATATCATTTAAAATCACTATTTGAAATTACAATTCACCATCACTATTCATTATTGGACCCACTATCACTATTCATGATGACATGGCATGTGACATGATAAGTGACATGAAAGGTGATATGGTAACTGAAATAGCTCAAGAGTGATGTGGCTTGATGTGGGACACCATATCCCACTTGGGACCCTTTCCCAAAGTGCCTAATGACCTCATTTCAGCATCACAAAGTTCTTCCCTTGAAATGTGGTGAATTTCCACTTAAAGGGTCATAATTGAACATATATTTTGTCTTCCCACATGAAATTATAATTTAAAATATATACCTACCTCTTTAAGACTTTGGGAAAGACAAAGGGCACCCATTTTTGACTTCTTAGCCCAAAGAAGAAGACTTCTCAACCCAAATAGGAATCTTCCACAACCTCATCTTGGACTTTGTATCCCTCACATGAAAAATGGTGCCAAATTTGGTGTTCCACCTATTTAAGTGATTGTGTGAAAGCAAGAAAGGATGAGGAGAAGTATTTGGTCTCATTTAAACCCATGTGCATGATTCCCATTCAAAATTGGATTTATGTGTAAGGTGGGAGACACACCAACCCAAATGGGAGACTTATGATCAAGGTGAAAATCCCAAAAACCTCATCATTAACTTATTTGTGAGTCTCACTTAGAAAAATTCGAATTTATTCACTATTCCATTCTTTTGGCATGTTTCCCAACATCAAATGCTATAAATACACCACCTCTCCTTCACCAAAGGTTAAGTTGGAAGTTAGTCTTTGGTTATCAATATTTTATTTTAGGCTTGTGAAGAAGGTTACCATCTTGGAGTTCATAATTTTAGAGGCCATCATCATATTGGAAGAATAAATATACAAAGCATCAAAGTTCTACTGAAGTTTTACTGAAATTGCTTTAACAACATCAACACCAACATCTTCTTCAAGATTGGAATGTAACCTTGGTTTTATTTTTTGTAATTTAATTTTTTATCCATATTGGCCTATTATTTATTTAATTCCAAACCCACTCTTTGGACTTATTCTTCTCTTGGCCTCCATATCTTTTCCCCTTAGTCTCTTCATTTTCCTTTCCCCTTTATCAATTTACCTCTTCTCCCATTTCCCTCTTTACCATCTTCACTCTCTTTATCCCCTTACCCTTTTACCACTTTAATAATTTGTTGCCTTATCATTTTAAAAATTCACCCCTTAAACCTTTTCTTTATAAAATATTTTCCAACCCCAACCATATCACTCTTTTGACCCTTGCCATTTCACCAAACCAAGAATAAAAACCTTGCGTTTAACTAGTTTTTAACAATTTTGATTATTTAGACTATTTGATTTATTTTAATCATATTAGCAAATCATTTATTTTTAATTAATTAAATTTAGGTTATTTTTTTAATTTAATTTAATTTTTATATTTTAAATACATTTTCCTTCATTTTTATCTATCAAACTTAAGCGTTAAAAGTAGATGGATTGACAGCCTCCTAGAAATCTTTTGCTTCTAGGATCTAGCTCATGCTAGGCAATCCACCCATCTACTTGTCTAAAAAATAAGTTTATTTTAGTTTTTTTTATTTTTAGGTCATCCTCCCAAGAAAAATAATATCTCTTCACAATCATTTGGATCTAACGTGTGCACATTCAATAGGCTTTTATACACATCCTATTCCTAGTTTCTTTCTTTTCAAAAAAAATTTGAGAAAAACATTTTGGCAAGCCTGGTGGGACCCTTGAGTTTTATTGGATCCAAAAATTTTCTTAATAAATTTATAAATGCATTAGTTAAAATTTAATTTATTTTTATTCATGAAAAAATTCATTTAGTTGCATTAGTAAAAAAAAAAGTTTCATTTAGTTGCATTTTTAATTGCATGTTTAGTTGCATATTTACTTACATTCTTAGTTGCATACTTTATTTCATTCTTAGTTGAATTTTTAGTTGAATTTTTAATAAAATTAATTTTTCTTTTATTTATTTAAAATAAAAAAATAAAATCATCCTAGAGATAGGTTGCATTTTACATCTTGCATTTAAGTGCATTTTAACTATTCCTTGTTTACATGAAAAGACACCAAAATCTTATTTTGGGTTAAAATTGAGTGAATTCATGGTATTTCCTACTTAATGATTATGTCACATAGATTATTTAAATTAATTATAAATTAATCATAGAACACATATGTTACACTACCCAACCATACTCACAAATTAAACATCAAAACTTATTTGAGACAAGGCCCATTGGGATTTAATCATCCTTTGGATCACCTTACCCTACCAGATGATTCCACTTGGATTTCATCACAAAATTGAGGACCCAATCCATTCTATGGGAGATTATAAATCTATACAAATGGTATATATTGGCTAAGCACCCATACTAGCTATGGGATCATGAAGTGAGAGGAGCAAACCCCTAATACCGGTCTATGTACATGGTCTAGTGTAGATTATTTGAGCACCAAAATTCAACCCAAAACCATCCTTAGATTATTTTTATAGTACCTAAATTAAAAGGAAATTTCTTCGTTCACATTATTTAAGGCATAAGCCAAAAGATATTTAAAATAAATCCTAGGATTAATTGCATTTTTATTGTGTGCTTTGTTTTCTTTGGGTTTTTATTTATTTGCTCATTTTGTGAGGAAAGAAGTTCATTATCCATTTCTAAATTTCTCATATGGTCTTAAAAAGATAAAAAGTAAAAAACCAAAACAACCAACCACCATATTCTTCTTCATCCTCATCCAGAGATTATACCTCATACGTTGATATATCACCTCATGCTTCACCACACCATTTTCCCCCAACTATGATGCTTAAAATAGTCCCTAAAGGTGATTCATATTTTTCCACATTTTTGAACAAAAATATAATTATTTTAAAACACTATCTTAATACCTTATCCTACCATACTTCGATGGCTTCAATTCATCCTATGGATCCACCCTATGGTATGCCACACCACCTTATGTTTGGTGTTGCATCATCCCACCATTTTATTAGCCAATATTTATCTTCTAACATTGGTCCATATACCATCACCACCCAAACACCTATTACCCCAACCAATACCTCTAACATTGGTTCTTTTACGCCTTGTCACTTCTACCCCTTTTTATGGCATGGTGTCTTCCACACCTGTTTCTACCACTCACTTCAGCTTAACTAATATAACAACCTCAACCCTCTTTAAAAAATTGTTACTCTCCATACCACAAACATTTCCCCTTATAATCACTTTGGTCACTACCCACCTTCAAAAAACTAACCTACCAATCCCTTTGATGCCATACATAAACCCCCCAACATCAACCCTCCAATACATACCCATGACATCTTATCAATATATTCCTAACACATAAGTATAAATACCTTCACCTTCCACCCAATCTTATGTGACCTCACACACATGTGACATCATCCCAACCATCCACTAGTTATTCCCATGTCACCCAGCCCCAATAAAACATGTCATAAACCTATCCAACCCAACATCCCCAAATGGACTTGGTCAACATGATAATGGATAAAATGACTACCCTTGAGTCATCCATCTTAGGATCACATAACCTTATCTCTTATGAACAAATTTTCAATGAACCCATCCATCCATCTGTCCCTCTCTGACCATATCCTCCATAATGGGAATTGCCAAAATTATCTAAATTTCATATCAAGGAAGACCCCTAAAAAAATTTAAGAGCATTTAGGTACATATTTTACTTGATTTCCCATGATGATAATATTCTCCTTCATACCTTTTCTATGCCCTTATCTAGATTATCATTACATTGGTATAGTGCAATCTCAAAACACTCCATCTTCTCCTTCACCTAACTAACCCAAACTTTTTTGGATCACTTTTTGATCAATATATCCAATAAAGTTTTTATTACTAACCTCTAATCCATTTAAAAATTTGAAGATGAATCTATTTCTGATTTCATGGCTCATTAGAGGAGCCTAATCAACCAAATTTATTTTTCATTACCTCAACCTATGCTTATATATCTCTTCACCTGGGCATGTGAAAAACAAATTTCATCCACAATGCATGTCCAAAGCTTATGGACATTCAATGAAGATTTTACCATGGATAAAAAACTAGAGAATAAATCCATTGATAAGGGAAGATTAAAGTTTAAGAAAAAGAACCCAAATTATAAACCCAATGACTCCTCTTATTCCAAACTAAATAACCCAACCAATATGAATTCCAAGAACAAAGCCATCACCAATTCTATTATCCTCAAAGCTATACCTCCACCATCTACCAACCAATAGAATCCAAGGAACTAAACCTCTGACTCCTTCAACTATCCAAATTGAAACCAAAGGAACCAAACTTGGAATAACCATAAACTATTAATTCCACTTGGGGATCCTTATCCTTCTATTTTGGAAAAGTTACTAAAAGCCAATATCATCCAACTTCCACCAATTAAACCACCCCAATAGTTTGATGCTTCTCATCCCATACCCGGTTGGTATAATGAGAATGACCATTATGCTTTTCATCAAGGCATGGGACATGACATTAACATGTGTAATACCTTAAAATACCTTGTCCAATCCCTCATTAACAAGGGGGATCTCACATTAGAAAATCCTAATGCACCACCGAACCAAGCCCTTAACATATTCTGAAAGCCTTTTCCTAATCATGCTCCTTTTACTTCTCATCATGAAAATAAACCTAAATCATCTCGTGAGGCACATATTATTAATATGGTTACTAGTGAGCCCATTGATAAAGGAAATGTTACCTCAACTACTTATTTCCCCATTCCCTGAATAGTAGAAAAAGGGTTGCCTTATATTCCTTTGGACACCCCAATAAAGGAAGCAACCAATCCATAATTCCATAAGAGGATACCACACCTACTTCCCCTATCTTATAACTAACACCCCCTCTTTGGAAGCTATCTCACAAGAGAAGATGACTCCATCAACCCAACCTCTAATTACAAAACCTTCTATCATAGGTCAAGATAAAGGTAAGGGAACTAAACTGGAACTTCTAACACCTTCTCTGATAGACTAACCTAGCCCCTCTAAACCAACTAAAACCTCCTCCAAATTGATTGACCCTTAAACAATTAAACCTGCCAAGACAACAAAAGTGTCCAAATCCTATCTGAAACCAACAACTAAAACAACCAAAGAGGTAAAATCACTAATGCAACCAAAACCTTGAATTTTACCTCCTTCAACCTTGTCCTACATTCTAGGTCCCCATCACTCTACCTTAAAGTCCATCATTTTTACCAAAAACCTACAACCTTTATTGGTCAAACCTTCATACATGCTTTGTAAAACACCTTTCCACACTACACCAACAATTCCTAAGTTACCTACCTTACCCTCCTCTGCCACCATCCTATCAACCATCATGATTAAACCAAAACCATCAGCTAATCATACCACTTTATCCAAGACACCTACCACCAAACCTACATCCACACAACCTCCCAATTCAACACTTAAAACAAAAAACACTAAACATCTACCACCTTTAGCTGAATCTTACTTAACCATTCTCTAATGGTTGTTACAAACTTCTTCCTTAACCCTACCACCCATCAAACCCTTTGACCCTTTATCTACCAAACCCTCTTGGTTTAATGATAACTTGATATGTGCATATCATAGGGCACTAGGACATGATATCGAGAACTATAAAACTCTCCAAGCACTTGTTCACAACTTGTATGAAGATGATGATTTGTTATTAGACAAGCTTGCTCCATCCCCATTGCCAATCTAACCACTGAATCAACCCATACAATCTTAGATCTCACCCAAAAGTGAAGAGGAGGAACTGAAGCAATCATCCAATCTAGAGAACCCCCTTATATACACTATTCACATGATTACTTAATCTTAGGACCAATAGAAGGAAAAAGAGAAGACTATGGAATCCATTCCTTGGACTTACCCTTCTCTAAACTCCTAAGTAAATAATACCCAGCCTTCTCCATTTTCAAACAAACCCAAGGTATCTATCTTAGGTGACTCCCCATCTAACCCTCCATACCCTAACCCATATGCAATATCCATCCAAAAAGTTATCCTAAATAGCTTCACCAAAATCTAACAATAATGAGCTTATATGAGTTAATCTCTACCTCTCCCATTCACTATCAAGTACTCATAGAGGCTCTACAATCCATTGAGGTCCAACCCAATGATCCTAAACCTCTAGTCACTTTTGTTGGTACCCTTCAGACTTCCAACCTTGTCACCTTCAAGAATTTAGAAATACCTTTTATTCATTCAGAAGACCCTAATCCTTCCCTCTTCATTATAGCATACATCAATCAAACCCACATCAAAAGGTGATGATTTATGGGGGAGATATCATCAATATTATCTCCTCCCATGATTATGACTAGCTACAGTTAACTAAAAACATCATGTCTAAAATCTCATTGGTCCTTCATTATTTTAATGATACTATGGCTACCACCTTAGGCATAGTTTTCCTCCACATCTTCACAGGGCCTCATACTATTCCTAAAATCTTTTATGGTGTAAAAGGAGATTTTCAATACAAAATTTTACTTGGATTCCTTTGGATTCGTGCCATGAGTTGTGTCCCTTCCACCCTACATTGATGTGTCAAGGTTGAACATGAAAGGAAATTTGTGACTTTCCAAGTTGACCCTAGTTTTTTATATCTTTCAATATGACATATCATCCTAATGATGTCCTTATTCCTCCTTTATTCACCACATAACCATCTTCCAACAATATAACCTCACTAGTTAAAACCCATATAATTTACACACCTAATGTTAATGAAGCTTTCACTAGCTCATCTATCCCCTCTTTCCAGATTCTTATAGAAGACCCCATGACAACCCCATTATAATGTCTTTCTTTTGAGGAATATAGAATCTTAAACTTAGATGCCCTTCCTTCCCCCCAAAAATATGGGAATCTTAGACATGACCCTTCTTATGACCCTAACATTGGAACCATCATCCCTATTGGTCTCCCTAACCATCAGATGAATTTCATTTATGGGGGACTTGATCAACCACTTCTAGCCTCGACCACTACATCATCAATCCAACCATTTACTTCTAACTTTTCCTATCTTACACAACCAAAATTTGCTATGTTGTATCTTCATAGATGTGCTTGTAAAGGATTTAGCCTTAGTCACTATGAACAAGGGCCTCATGAGTTACCCCATCTAAAAACTTACAACCTCATGAGTCATTTGATCTTGTGTATGAACTACCTCAAGAATCCACCAATTCACCCAAACCCATTTCCACCATAGAGGAAGATATTCCATCCTTGCCAACCCAGCCACTTTTTTCACCTGAAGAACCTGATATTATCCCTACTAATTTTTTTTATCAATACTATATGTTTGGTCCCTCTCATTTACCAAAAGAATGTACAAATTAAATTATTTCCACTCATACATCCTAAAATGGTAGAGAACAATTATCCCACCATCAACACCATCCAACATCAAGATGATAATTCCATTCTTACCTACCTTGGTGCAGAGGATTCTTCTATTTGAAAATCTCTTCCTCCTAAATCCCTAACTATGTAGAATAAATCTACCATCGATATTAACTTAGGCACTCTAGATAACACCCACATTATCAAATTGGGCTAGTCATTGAATACAAAGAAAATTCAATATTTATCCTCTTTCCTTCAAGACCGTAGCATAACATTTGCTTAGTCTTACAATTATATGCCTAGGATTGACCCTACCATTGCTACCCATAACATAGTCAATCACCATGATGTCAAGCCTATTAAATAGAATTTTTAATTCATGCACACTTGCATATCCCTTCTCATCAAAGAGGAGCATTAATGTCTTCTATCTATAAAATTCATTCAACCTATTGACTACCCTCAATGGGTCTCGAATATCATCCCTATCACCAAGTCCACTGGGGTTCTTTGTATTTATGTGTACATTCATGATCTTAACCTTACTTACCCCAAGGATGACTTTCCTCTACCTAGCATTGACAAACTTGTTGATCATGCAGTCAGCTATGAGATGTTATCTCTCATGGATGGGTGTTTAGGTTATAATCAAATCTTGATTGCTCCTAAAGATCATCATAAAATTTCCTTTACCACCCTTTGGGGGAAATTTTACTATATATTCATGCCTTTCATGTTAAAAAATGTTGGTGCAACCAACCAACATACCATAACTTATATCTTCCATGATATCATTCATAAAATTGTAGAAGACTATGTAGATGACTTTCTCAAGAAATCCAAACTCCAAATATATCACTTGACTATTCTTACAATCATATTTTATCACCTCATCCATTATCATGTTCACCTTAATCCCAAGAAATACATTTTTTGGGTTCTTTTAGGAAATCTTCTTGGCTTTATTGTCTCTCTTCATGGAATCAATTTAGACCATTCTAAATTCATAGTAATTTTGGAGATGCCTCCCCTAACCAACCTTAATTAGCTCCATAGTCTTTAGGGAAAATTTTAATCCATTCATCATTTCATTTCCCAACTTTTAGATTGGTATTAACCTTTATATCACCTTCTAAATAAGGATGTCTCCTTTGAAAGGAGTAGTGATTATCAAAAGGCCTTTGATTCACTCAAATAGTACCTTTTGTCACCACTTGTCCTCACCCTTCCTAAGGATGACCAACCCTTTTACCTATATATCTCTACTACTGACCATTCCCTAGGGGAAATTTTTGATCACCGAGATGAACAACACATAGAACAAGATGTATAATACATTAGCTATGTGTTTGTAAAATATGAGACTCAAAATACACACATTGATAAAATCTATTTAGCATTGACCTTTATGGCCACCAAACTCTGCCACTACCTTCTTAACCATAAAACCTATGTCATCACTAATATTGACCTGCTCAAATACATGCACTCTAAACCATACAAAAATTAGTGTATGTCTAAGTGGCTTATGTTCTTAGCTGAATTTGACCTTGAATTCCTCTAATAGTAGTTTATTTAAGTTTAGGTCATTGCTAATCAATTTGCCAAATCTCCTTTACAAAATAACCAACTACCTCTTCTTGCCTTTCTAGATGAGTCTATCATGACTCTTTTTCAGGAATATGACATAACCTACCAAATGACCATGTTATTCGATGGATTCAAATGATAACAAGGATGGGGAGATATATTTATTCTCATTCCTCTCAATGGTGAACCCCTTCCTCTCTCCTTCATATTTGACTTTGAATGCACCAATAATATGGCTGAGTATGAAGCCATAGTGATAGGTCTCTGAACTACTCAAAGCTTGGGAACTAAGATAATCCATGTCTTTGGTGACTCCTAACTTGTGGTCAATCAGGTCAATAGATCCTATCAATGTAAGAATGATGTCTTACTAAAATATAAATTTTTAGTGGACAAATTCTTAAAATTATTTGAACATTACCTAGTCCAATCCATTCCCTGATCTACCAATAAATTTTTGGATACAATGGTCTATATTTCTTCTAAGATCCCTTCTCAATCTTCCAATTCTAACATATTTATCATCATTCATCATTTTACCACACCCTCTTATGCCCAATCTAACATTTCTACCATTATTAATGTAGAGGAATCCCCATCTAACATTTGGTATGACTAAACTTTCAACTACCTCAACCTAGGAATTATTCCTCCTAACCTTTCTATAAATGCCTAAAGAAATTAATTTAGAGTACCTCTCATTACACCATACTAGGGGGAATCCTTTACAAACTTGGTTTTGATGGTATCCTTTTTAATTTCCTATGTATCCATGAAGCTTCCCATACCATCAAATAAATACATGATGGGAGATATGGGTGACACTTTAGTGGCCTAGTGGTCACTAAACGTATCCTTCACCTTGGCTACTATTGGCCCATCCTCAACTAAGACTATTTTGATTATGTAAAAAAGTGTGTTAAATGTCAAAAACATGATAATTTACATCATGCACTATCTAATAACCACCAAGTTCCTAAGGAATTTTGTCCTTTCTCTCAATGGGGGCTTGATCTCATTGAGAAAATTAACCCCCATTCTTTGTAGTGACATCGATCCATCATCACAACCACTAATACCTCACAAAGTGGGTGGAAGTTATTCCTTTAATTTCTACCAAAGTGGAAAATATTATTGACTTTATCAACCACGATATCATCTACCACTTTGGTGTTCCTCATAAGATCATCACCGATAATGGTAAATACCTCAAGAATAAGTAAGTCTAATGTTTATGTGATGTATTTGACATTGATTTAATCTTTTATTCACCTTATCGACCATAATAAAATGGATAAGTAGAAACCTCTAATAAAACCCTCACCAAAATATTTAACCAAAGTTGTCAGTGCTTTAGGTCGAGATTGGCACTTGCACATCCCATTTACCTTATCATCCTATCACACTAGCATTTGAACCTATATTGGTACTTACCCTTTCTCTCTAGTCTTTATAGTAGAGGCAGTCTTACCTCTTGAAGTCCAAATCCACTCTCTTTACATATATTTATAGGAACTCATTTCTGAGGAAATTTTTTGTTAGCATCATTTAGCTCAACTTGAGCTACTTGATGAGCATCATTTAGTACCTCTCACACACCTCCATATCTATTAAGAGTGTATCACATATGCTTATAACAAACACCTCAAACAACAAGAATTCAATATCAAATATATTGTCCTAAAATAAAACCAACATGTGACTAGCATGGAGAAGAGTAAAAGAGCAAATTTGCATTAAATTATCTTGGACCATACATCATCGCCCATAAGTATGGATTAGGAGCTTATTGTGTGTCCTCTCTCAAAGGCAAACTAGAACTTGAGCCTCTCAATGATTCACATTTGCATCTATTTTTTTATAAAGAAGATCAAGCTCACCTATTTGTCTAACTTAAGCTCATCCTTTGATTATTATATTGTAACCTTCACCTCCCTTCCTCTTCCTCTTTTAAGGACAATTGATTATGACATATAACCATGTGATTAACCATCATAGTCATGGACTAATCCTAAATATGGGTACCATGGCTCTACCCATATCATGGTTCTCATGGATACTTTTCATCTCTAACAAGATGGAATCCCATGGTCATTATCTCTCAAAACCACATCCTTTTACATATCATTGATGTTCTTGTGTAAAGTTTTTCCCTCATATAGGTAAACCTCTAAACCTAATTAGACTAGTCCATGTCTAAACACATTATATCTTGAAACAATTAATTAGGTCCATATCTTAAGCATTGTAGACTACTCTCTCAAAGGATAGCTACCTAAAAACAAAATAAAAATTGCCACATGTAAGGTAGGTTGTTCCCTTTAAGGATAGCTATCAAGAACATTAATACAAAGAAAATAAGATTAGACCAATCCTTTGAAGGATGGTTGAGTTAACATTATCAAAAGTAGAGAAATTTCATGGAAGCTTCTTGCATTGATTAAATTCCCATATATAAAAATAAAGAAAAAGACAAACTATCACAAAAAAATCTAAATCTACAATCGGCTTTTACATGTAGACTTCCTGCATTGATCAGTCTACATCTAGCATACGACATGGACTTGTCTATTACCATTATTAGGCCACGTATAGAATGGGTAAACTAATTCACATGAAGTTATCATACATATCACCCATTACCCTTCACACCACCTATAACCCATCTTCCTTTTAGACTATTTGTAAATTAAGGGATTTAGAGCTTACTTGAAACCTTATGATCAAGAAACCTTTTTTTATCAACTAAAGCCCACTCATGCACAATGTTTTAAGGGCTTATATTCATTAAGCCAGTCCCACTTTGGGTTTATTTTCATTCCTTATCAAAAATAAAACATCATGCCCTCTTCTCATCTTAATGTGTTTCATTGATGTTTTCATCACAACTTTTACCATATAATATTGCAACAACCTTAATAATCCTTTTTACATTAAGAAATATTCCAAAAACCATCACCATGCCAATCATAACCATAACCATAACATTAATAAATATACACACAATCTTAACCATGAAAAATTTCAACTAGTGATATCAAACACATTTTGAACATGTTTAGAACAAACTTTTTAATATTTTATTTAGGGTGTGAGGAGTCACATGACACATACATAGTCATCAGATTACACACACATTGCCTAATGCATAGGTATACATTATTTCCATACCTAAACATTAGATTGATTATCTGGTGACTCTAGATTTATGTTCAACCATCCTTATACTTGATTACTCCCAAAAATAACATATGTATCATTCCCTATATCAATAATCACTAAAGGGTATACTCTATTCTCTTCTCCCACATTCATCCCCATAGGATGAGAATCATATTCCAATCTAGGTCTTTCACCCTTCTCTCCTATCATATCCATTAGATTCCTCTACTATAGTTTTTATACTCACATAGGTACCATCAGTTTTTTCCTTAGCACACATCCCTTTGGATAGTGAGGGTTCCCTCTATAGATAGGCTAATAGTCATGTTCTCTAACCTTGCATCTTGCATAATGAATTTCCCACCTTATTCATTGCTATATAGGTAAGAGTTTAGGATCAAGCTTAGGTCATGGGTGCCTTTCCTCTTTTTGTTTATCTAATATTACTTCCATTATCACCATTACATGTTTCAATATTTGGTAGATTTATACATTCACCATATTAACTGTTTCAAGTCATGAGGGTTATTGATCATCTCTACCATTGTCTCCATTATTTTCCATCATCAACCTTGTGTAGTTATTGACACTCTTTATAACCTTCAAGACCAAATAACTTAATGATAGACATCATCCTTATCATGATTCTTTAAATATAATACTTGACCATTCTTCCTTGCCAACATGATTAACCATTCGACTGATGGGGAAGGTCGTATGATGTCATTGATTCCTTTTAATAGTCCTCCCACTTGAAATGGTCATGTCTACTTACCTTTTCATGTGGACACATCACCCTTGATATGATTGGTCACCTTAATAAATCTATTATGCACCATTAGGATATTTTTGTTGACCTTATCATTTGATCTACGTCTGATGTATTTTATTGTTTTTTCATCTTGCACTCTTTGTGGGCTTATTGGTCATTAGAATCATTATCACCATTACTTCAGTTTATATAAATTATCTTCCAACCATGGGCCACTATAATGATCATGCCTTCAAAACTGTCACTATTACTAGTGGTGGTAACTCCCAAATCCTTGACACTATGGAAACTCTTCCATCAGAGGTAGCTCAGCATGAATTCATAGCAATACATTTACCTTATTTCCCCTCTTTCCCACATTCCTACTGTCCCATTACCACATGCTTTGAGCATCATAACCTAACCATTGGTAATGTCTACTCAAACAAAGCAGTCTTTTCTTTTATGCTAGTTGAATGTTCATCCATAATAAGGGAACCACCATCTTCTCCAAGCCATGCAACTTCTTGTTGGTTAGGCCCAAACTAATAGAACCAATAATTCATTAGTTTTATGGAGTTGAGATAGAGGATGTAGACATGGCCACAATTTTTCTAGCCTACCCATATATCTCTTGGGTTAGGGAAGCTCCATCCTCTATCATTCACCATGATACTAAATTCCTTACTTGTAAAATATACTTGACCATAAAATAAATTATTTACAGGTCATCATTTCGATACTTCCCTTAAAACTCAACTCATAGTGATGATAAAATTGGCCACAGTGACTCTATAGATCTAGATAGACCCCCACCTCCTAATACTCACTTTTAGAGATAAAAACTATTTCTAAACTCCTACCCTCACACAATTTGAGGTGTAACCTCCTAACAAAGGCACCTCTTCTTTGGATTATCTCCATTGAAGATCATTTATGGTACTTATCATTGTGTTACATTCTAATTTATCATACCTTTCCCATCTGTATATCTCATCCTACTAAATGTGGGATCATTATGGTAACTATTTACCAACTTACCCCATTAAATTTTATTAACACCTTCACCAAAACCCAAAACTATTATTTTACCAAACTTTATCCCTTAACCCAAACTAGCCCATGTGGTCCATCAAATTATGGAACCCAATTTGAACACCACTCACCCAAACTTTTTTGAACTACATTGGCCTAATGTCCATAGACTATGTAGGCACTACTCCACTTCTAGGGGTAGCTTGGCCACTAACAACTAATTCCCATCCCCTTTTTCTTCTCACTCATTTCCACCATTAACATTGCCCTCTTACTTAGGGAATCCTACATCAAGGAATCCTTGAATTCTTTATTATGCATCCTTATGTTTTAACACCATCTAATACTTCCTCTTAAGTTTTCCCCCATTTTTTAGAGAACTACATTGTCCTGAGCTATTTTTGGACTATGTACGTGATGCTTAGTTATTGAGGTCAACTCAGTGACATACTTTACATTGTTTTCCCTTCTCACCTCATATCTTTTCTCTACTTCTCTACCTATCTCCTAACCATCTCCCTACCTCTAGCTTGTCAATCTCTTTTAACCACTTTTCCAACTTGTCAATCTCTTTTAACACAAGGGTTGATAGCATTCCCCATTGGCCCCTCTTACCTCCCATAAATCCACCTCCTATTCTACTTCATTGGCCTCCTTATCATCTTTATTTGTGCATGATTCACACCTTGTTTCCCCACCCTCCTTTTGAATTTTATAAATCTCTTTCACATTATTACCAACCTTTCCCTTTATAGCCTTCAACTTCATTCTCCACCTTCGTCATCTCCCCTCACCCTTGACTCTTTATTGTACCCCCCTTATTACTCTCTTTTCCTTACCCATTCCACATCATTCTATGAATCTTTCAATCTTTCTATTTATTCTGTTGCTACACTTTTTCTTTACATCTACCACCACTCTCTACCATTTCACCACTCTTTCCACTATACCTATTTTCCATTCTACTTGTTTTATTTTTTTCATCCTTTTTATCTTCCTTTTTTTCCTCCACAAATAGTTTCTCCCTAGGTATTTATCATTTGAGAATCCTTCCATAATTGACTCTTTTCTTCTCCTCTTCTTGAATTTTTCCCTTTTCATTCCCCTTTTCCTCTTTTCATCTCGGCACTCACTTATCATTTACATCCATGTGAGTATCCATGCTTTGTATCTCTACTTCAATTTTTCCTTTTTGCTCTTATCATAATTGATATTCATCCCTTAGTTTAATCTCACTCCCTTTCATTACATCCCTCTATTTCTTCACTACCTCACCACTTTTTGTCTTGACAATCTCTTCTAATCACCCCTTCAGCTTGTTAATCTCTTCTAACAAGTTGATTGATGCCTACCTTCTCTCTTCACCTTTTTACCCACCCATCATTTGTTTCCCATTTTTTTCTTAACCCCTTTCCCATTTTCCATCCCATTTTCATCTCTAAAACCACCATCTAATTTTCTTCATTATCCATCATCATCCATGCTTGCTTGTTCAAGATACCACCTACTTCTTCACTCTCCTATCATCATTTTTGTGCCCTCATTTCACTCCATTTTCCTCCTATTTTATTTTTTTCTATTTTTTTCCTTGTTTTTTTCATTTTCATCACCAAACTATTTTCTCCTTGGTCTATTTTTAGACTTTTCTTCAAACACTTCATAGCCTCACATATTTACATCTTCCCCTTACCCTTCATGATTGTTACACTTCTCTCGCCATCCTTTTCAATTCTCCAATATATCATTCTTTAGTGCATCTCTCACCCCCATATTATACCTTTTATTTTTCTCTTTTCTTTATTTCATTTCATTCTTTTGTCTCCTTTGATGCTCTTGCTTGCTCTTCCAAACCTATATGACCATGCTTGGATTCTTACATCCTTCTCCACATTTTTCTTTATTTGTGACCTCATTATTTACTCTTCATTCATATCTTGGTCCCCCTTTACCTCCTCCCTTATTGTATCTCCCTTATGTTCTCCAATTCAACATCCACCTCTTTATAGTATGACCACTAGTTATACTACTTTTGTATACACCTCCTTGTCTACTTCCTTATATCCTCCATGCCCTTTCCTTAATGCATAAATTACAGTTAGGTTCATTAATTTAAGATCATCCATTTCTTATTTTAGTTCCTCTATATTTTGTGCTCAAGCTCTCTTTTTTGTCCCTATCCAACTACTCCCTTCACCTTCCCTATCACCTTTTTCCTTTTAAACCCTCTACCCATTTTGAGCATGCTACAACATCTAAAGTCTTCCACTTGATTTTGGTTTATTATGAGACATATACTAATCCTACTACTCTAAATAATTGGCCAAGACCATGGGCTCATATGAAAAACCAACAAGATTGAGTGTTGTTAAGCCATTAGGATGAAAATTTATTTCCCACATCTTCTAGTCTTGCCTATTTTTAACCCCTTTTACTCTGACCTTCAAAGATATTAGAATCAAAACTAAAACTAAATTCAAATGGAAGCTTTAGGATACCTACATTGGGATGCTAGCTACATCCTCTCATGTACCCTACCTTCCAATAATTCCCCTTGATTCTCCCTTCCTAGAATACATCTTCTTACCCCTTGAAATAGTCATTTCTTTAATGCATGAATTCCACAACCTGCTCCCTCATTTAATTAATATTATTATTCAACTCACTTCATATTCCAAAACACCTCAACATATTTATTTGAATTCCCTCAAAACTCAATGCTTACTTATTTTGGTTCCCCACTGACTCAAGAGACAAGGGTTCAAATCTTTACCACTTCTTGATTACCCACTTTACTACTTTATTTCCCTAAGCCATTGAATACAAACCTTCCATAGACTATTAATGACATTGTTGTGGAATGTGCATAATGTCAGCTTATTTGGATGGTGATGAAATAACCTATCAGATAACCATGGTAATTTGAGTAGTTGTAAATTTTTTAAAGCTTAGTAAAGCATATTTCTCCCTTTTCTTTTCTTTAAATAAGATGGCCACAATTTCATGCTTCAACCTACTTATCCATGGCTATAAATTTCTTTTTCATAGTTGACATAATAATCTAATTGCAACATAGGTAATCTTATCAACCATTTCTACTACACCCATAAAAAAAAAATTGATATCCATATTTTCCACCCTGACACTTTCCTTTCTCTAATTTCCTTCACCTAGACCTACCTACATGATATCAAATTTGGACAACCAAGTTAACCAACACCCTTCACCTCAAAAGAACTACATTTGGCTTGATATTCTTTTTGTATTCCTATCCATGAAACTATGTAGGTAACATCCACTTGCCACATGCTTCTCAAGTTAGATCAGCCATCCCATTCCAACCCATACCCAATCCACCCATGCTTTCACCATGTCCACCTTGACATCAGTTGATTTTGACCTAGAACATTAGTGTTTTTTGCAATAAATTTTAACCACAATGACCAACCTTACTATGTTTAAATTTTACATGTTTTCACCACCTCATGAAAAACAAGACCATTTATGTTTTCTTGAGATCATTTCTTACCTTGGATACCTGAGTCAAGACCAACCCTATTTAGGATCCTTAATAAGACTAACCCGATCGACTATAATCAATACTAGGGACTAATTACATTGTCATTTATCTTAAAACCCAACATTATTTTAACAACATTGGCACCTTTAGTCCTTGTGTAATATTGAATATTGTGCTTTGTCATATTTTATGAACCCATTGGCATTTCACATACCTAGCTACATTGTGGTACCACCTAGTGCCTCCCCATCAATTGCTTATCAAACCTACACCTAATTTGACCTTTTCTCATAGACTCTTAGTTTGAGGGGGAACACCTCCTCCCATACTCGGGCCACCCTAACCTTCAACCAAGTGATTCATTTTTATTTTGCAACTTGTTAATTCAAGGTTTCATAACAAAAAGGGGGAAAATGTAGACACTAGAAAACTACACACTTACAATTTTTGATGACTAAATACCTTGAGATCCCCTGAAAATTCTTAAACCTTACCAAAACCCCCATTAACCCAACCAAATAATTATTCTCCTAGTCACATAATATCATTCAAAATCACTATTTGAAAGTACTATTCAACATCACTATTCACTATGGGACCCAATATCACTATTCATCATGACATGGCAAGTGACATGAAAAATTACATGGAAGGTGATATGGTAAGTGACATGGCCCAAGAGTGATGTGGCTTAATGTGGGGCACCATACCCTAATTGGGACCCTTTCCCAAAGTGCCTAATGACCTCATTTTAGCATCATAAAGCTCCCTCCTTGAAATGTGCAAATTTACCCTTAAGGGGTCATCATTAAACATATATTATATCTTCCCACATGAAATTAGACTTTAAAAGAGACACTGACCTCTTTAAGACTTTGGAAAAGATAAAGGGCACCCATTTTTGACTTATTAGCCCAAAGACGAAGACTTCTCAACCCAAATGGGAATATTACACAACCTCACCTTGGAATTTTCATCCTTCACGTGGAAAATTGTGCCACATTTGGTGTGTTACCCATTTAAGTGATTATGTGAAAGCAAGAAATGATGGGGATAAGTCTTTGGTCTCATTTAAACCCATTTTCATGATTCCCATTCAAAATTAGATTCATGTGCAAGGTGAGAGACACATTAACACAAATGGGAGTCTTATGATCAAGGTGAGAATCCCAAAAACCTCATCCTTAACTTATTTATTAGACCCACTTATAAAAATTAGAATTGATTAACTATTAGACTCTTTTGGCATGTTTCTCAACATCAAATGTGATAAATACCCACCCTCTCCTTCACCAAAGGTTAAGTTTGAAGTTTATCTTTGGTTATCAATATTTTATTAAAGTTTTGTGAAGAAGGTTATCATCTTAGAGGTCATCATCATTTTAGTTTTCATCATCATCTTGGAAGAATAAAAAGCCAAAGCTTCATATTTCTACCAAAGTTCTACTGAAATTTCATCAACAACATCAACACCAACATTCTTCTTCAATATTGGAAGGTAACCTTGGTTTTATTTGTTGTAATTCAATTTATTATCCCTCTTGGCCTATTATTTCTTCAATTCCAAACCCATCCTTTGGCCTTCTTCTTCTCTTTGCATTCATATCTTTTTCCCTTAGACTCTTCATTTTCTTTTCCCTTTTATTCATTTACCTCTTCTCCTATTTCCCTCTTTACCATCTTCATTCTCTTTATCCCCTTACCCTTTTCCCACCTTAATCATTTGTTGATTTATCCTTTTCAACCATCACCCCTTAAAAAATTTCAATATCAAACATTTTTCAACCCTAACCACATCACTCTTTTGACCCTTGGCATTTTACCAAACCAAGAACCAAACCCTTGCTTTTAACTAGTTTTCAACAATTTTAATTATTTAGACTATTTACTTTAGTTTAATAATCTTAGAAAAGAATTTAGTTTTAATTAATTAAATTTAGGTTATTTTATATTTTTAATTTTATTTTAATACTTTAAATACATGTTTCCTTAATTTTTATCTGTCAAATTTAAGCAATAAAAGTAGGTGGATTGACAGCCTCCTACAAAGCTTTCACTTCTAGGATCTAGCTCATGCTAGGCAATATACCAATCTACTTGTCTAACAAACAAGTTTCTTTTACTGTTTTCTTATTTTTATGTCATCCTCCCAAGATAAAGAGGATCTCTCCATAATCACTTAGATCTAATGCATGAACATTCAACAATTTTTTCTACACACCCTATTCCTAGTTTCTTTCTTTTAAAAAAAAAAGAAAAGTAAACAAATTGAGAGGAACAAGAGCATCAAAAGTAGATAGGAGTGGCACTGGAATTGTATTCAAACTCTACTTATATTGTCCTAAGGATCTAATTTTTTATGTTTTGTTCATTAGGTCTATGTGACCTTGTCTATGAATTTTTGACAATTAGAAGTTTTTAGAGCTCCTTGTAGAGTATATTTTCTCTTTAAGCCCTATACTTCATTGTGATTTGACTAATTTTGAGAAATAGGGGGCTTAGTGTGTGTAAGATTCACCAACATGTATCCATACCCCTTTTGTGGGGATTTTCCCTACATATGAACTCTCTGAAGAGGGATCAAGCCATATGTAGTTCTCCCACCTGATGTGCTTTCTGAAATTAAGTGTATGAATATGCAAAAATGCTAAACTAGATGTACTTGAGGTGGATAGGGACTAATGTAAGGATTTAAATAAACTTTTAAGTATATTGGTTGGTTATATATACAGAATAGAGAAGATTTATTGAGTATTCTTGCTTTTATTCTTTCTTGCTTAGTGATATTTTCTAACCCTTTCCAAATGATCTTTGAATGGGCTTTTATAGGGATCTAATGGTCATGGGTTGAATTTTCTCACATTAGGCTAACAAGGAGAAGGATGGATAATTGAAAAAACTAACCATTGGGGCCAAAAATACATTACGATAGGAGCACTAAAAGAGAACAAGAGTGATACCAGTGTTATATTCCAAGTGTGGCACTATTTTCCTAAGCTGATGTGACTTGAGGGGATGGATTAGTCATAGTAAAGGGGTCTGGCTCAGCTGGGATCAAGTCTAGAAAGATACGGATGAATATAAATTAGTGAAAAAATGCCTATGAGGGTCATGAGAGCATGTACGAGGGACCTAAGGGTTGGATGTGATAAGCCACACTCAAGTTACTAATTTTTGAATTTTATATGACTACACACCCAAATCTAGTATCTAATTCTAAATCTATATTGAAGTAATTATAAATCCATATAATTTAAACCACTATATTTGAATAGTTTGTATACATATAAACTAAAATCATTGTGGATCCGTATGATCTAAACCATTGTATCTAAATGGTTTGTGTATCTATAAGTTGAAATCACTATGGATCCATATGATTTGAACCATTATATCTAAATAGTTTGTGTATCTATAGACTGAAGGTATATCCCTTTGAATATCTTGAATAATGCTCAGTGACCCATGTAATCTGAATCACTATATATTTCAAATGATTTGAGCTAAATTTGATTATCTGACTATTGGAGGTATAATAACCATGGTGTATCCATATATGAGAGTGGGGGGATGGGTATGTTGGGTAGGTGTAGAAATAGGAATAGTAGAAATTATTCCCATCTTTTGGGGAGAGGGATGAAATCCATTATAAAGGAGTTTTAGCCAAAATTGATGACTAGTGGCATAATGATATAAATAAAGTTGGTATATGTTGAATTGATTGAGAGGTTATTTAATTGATTAGATTGAGTTTATTTGAAAGTTGAATGAGCTTTTTATTGGTTATGACCAAAGCCATAATAGATGGATGAGATAGTAAGAGAGTGAAGCTTGCATGATCTCTAAGGTATTATTTTCATGATTCCATGGAAAAAAATAGTTTTCAAAATGGACTTATAGGGCTCTAGTTATGGTTAAAATGGTATTTTAATTTGGATGAAAGAGTTGTTTGATATAGGAAAATTGGATTGATTCTTGATTCATTTGTGCATTGACTAGTTTGATATTTGGAGCTCTATATTGAGAGATATACTAAGGAGACAAGCACCTATCATGACTTGGTTTGAGTATTTGGTAGCCCAAGTAGAGGTTGGTGGTGATGTTATCCTAGTAAGTAGCTAAAACATATGATTTTTGCCTATTTGGAAGCCTATTTTTGATGTTTTTGAGTTTTTTAAAGTAGCTTAGGAAAATTTTGACTAGTTTCAATGCTTCTATCCAAGAGTCATTACTCTTGTCTTAGTTTTAATAGTGTTATCTAGGTTTCAACATTGTTATCCAACACTAGTGTCCTTCCTACAGTGTTGTTGTCTATTGGGGTTCATTTTTTATGATTCTAATTTTTTACCTATTATTGTATAGCTTGGTTGTTTACTTGGCATGGTTGACTGATATATAAGTTGTTTTCTAGTATTTTTCAAGGTGAGGTATGAATGAGAGATTTTCATAGAGGTCAAGTGATGGAGACATTAAGTATGTTACCATTATCTAATAATGAGAGAGTTGTGGTGGATAAGGTAGGGTTGGGTTATGTGTGTGACCTCAATACTTTGTAGTGGGATAGGTATCTAATTGTTGCCTTATGTGAGAGGTGGAATCTAGATACATATGATTTCTAGATTCTTATAGGGGAGAATACTATGACATTGGAGGATGTGTATCATATTTTACATTTGTTGGTTAGTGGAAGGTGGGTGACATTGTAGGATGACAAGGGTGTTGATGTTATTAATTGTAGATCCTTATATTTTGATAGTGTACTTTGAGGTATACATCAAATAGGTAGTGATAGTGATGTATTGTTATCACGTACAGTATAGTCTAGTGTTCCACATCTATGAAAGTGGTTGGCCATGTTGTTGGCTTTATTTGTTACTATGGATGAGAGTGGGGTATCAATTGTATATAGGATGCATAGGATCATGCATAATATAGGGGTATATGGTATTATGCTTTCAAAGGGTAGGACTATGCTTTAAAAATTATAGAGGGATCTTTACAAGCTTACATAGGAGGTATTTAGTGGTGGTGTGAGTGCAGCTACTTTATTACACTATTGGATTTATGTTCACATTGCAATTGTGCATTTGATTGGGTTATCTAGGCTAGAGTAGGTACATCCATATCCATTTTGGTGAGTGATGGATGAGTACATTGGATATTTGGTATCCTAGTATAGATCACTATGGATGAGTTTTAGATAGATTGGTGGCTTGTGATATCATATGGAGTCCCTATAGAAGATTTCTTAGGTGGGTTGAGGATGGAGTGTAATTGTAATATATTAGGGATAGTTTTGGGTTACATGAACATTGGGTTGGAGTGTATGAACATTTTTAGTATGAGTACATGAATAGATAGTTTGGGGTACCATAGGATGTGCCCTTGATATCATGGGTATGGATGAGGAATGTACTAGCAATAGTGAGGGTAGGAGCTCATATAGGCTGAATTAGCACCATTATCTTTGGATGCATGGGATGTGGCTATAGATATTCTTGATGTAGATGATGTTGGATGTACAAAGGCATATAACACGTGGTGGGATTGGTATTTATGGGCCCTTTTATATCCTATTGATGGAGGGGATGATCTTGAGTTTGAGGCTCCTATGTTGATCCAGATGATGGGAGGTAAGTAGCAATTATATTTAAATTTTGTACAAGTTTATGATTTAGTTTGATTTGAAAATTATATATCTAATGTAGTGTTGTAATTTGTGTGAAGGTGGAGTGGAAGGTGCCCAATATGAAGCATAGGCTAGTACAGGGAGTGGAGATGATGGGTTTTGAGATAGAATCATTGAGTTGACACTCTAAGAACTCACATAGCATGTTCCTAATGATTCTCTAGATGAGGGTTTGATAAAGTGAGTGATAGTTATAAATAGTGTGTATGCTCATTTTTGTAATAGAGTTTATATAGCTACAACTTCATATGTTAGGGTAGTAGGAGAGAGAGATGAGCTAAGTTAGATAGGCATAAGATGCCTCCACCTAATTTTGGACCAGTGAGTATGAGGATTATAAATGAGTATAAGGAGATTTAGAGGTAGTATGTGGACTTGTGTGAAGACCATGGTTAGATATTAGAGTGAGAGAGTCATTGTAATAGGCATTTGGGAGCTTGAGGAGGTGTGGGGTCATCAAGTGATAGAGTGGATTATGGGACTAATACTAGTGGAGAGAGTGAGATTGAGAGTGAGGGCAAGATCCGCATTTATGATTGATTGTATCTTTATATGATGTATATGTTTTGAAAACTTTTTTATATATATGGATATTATTTTGATTGTGACTCATGTGCATTGTGTTATGGGATTTAAAGTATGATGTTATATTTGTTACAAATGGTTGATTAGAAATATTTGATTTGGTATTGATTTTGAGATTGCATATGTTTGGTACGATGAAATGTTAGGATATGATTTTATTTTTCAATATATGTTCAAGTGTGATGTTTAGGTTTGATTTTCAATCATATGTGAGAAAAAAAATTTATTAGTTTTGTAATTGGTAATTTGTTTTGACAAAGTGAACTATCTTAAGCTTGGTAAAATAGGATATTGGTAAGGTCTAGATTTGGATAATTTGGGTTGGATAGGGATGGTTATTTTGAACTAGGAATGTTAGTTTTTAGTAGAAAGGGATGTAAGAGAGAGTTCTATACTCAATTCCTTGAGACTAGCTCAAGAATACAAAGGTTGGTCCTTTAGCTCCACCATTGCCTCATGAATTGAAGCTATGAATTGATGTTGGTATGAATGTGTTTCATATATCTACCTAAACCCTAATGGCCAATTGAATAAGTTCCCATAATGCTCATTTTATGTAGGAATGTGTTATGTATCTGATACTATTTATGATTCACTAACTGTACATGTGCATTGAGACTCTACAAAATGTAACCTCAATGTATGTGTGATTGAAAATATGTGATATGAAGAAGGATCATCTATGAAAAATAATAGTGGATTTCTATGTGAAATAACACCATGTGGCCTTTATTGTGATTCATATGATAGAGTGATAGATTGATATGGAACTAAAACTTGTGATGGGGGATCATCTAATCTCAATCATAGTGGGTTCTTATATGAAATACATCCCTAAAAATTTGGTTATAGTGAGAATATATCTAGATTAATACTCTATGATGTGGGTTAATTTAATATTAACTATAATGGGTTGTTATGTGAGATAGGACCATACAAATATTTCCATAGTGAATATCTCTCTGGAGTGGCATTTTATTGTGGTGGTTGTGACTGTGTTGGATATATATATAGAGCTACACTATGTACTCCTCTGACCATAGTGTTATATGTAGGTTTCTCTCATTGTATTAGTTTCCAAACCTTTTGAATAGGTGGAATAATAGATCTCCTATGAGGTTCTATCCTAGAACCTACTTTACTCTCATGATGAGTGACTAATGATTCATGTAAAGGAGTGTCTTAGGATGACTCAGCTATGGAGGAATGAGGGATAGGAATCCATGGTGGAGGAGATATCGATGTCCCCCTAGTGAATGATATGATGTCAGTATAAACACATCTATTAATGCAATCCTTGAGTCCATAAAAATAATTATCTTTATGTTCACAGATACACTAATAGTTACAAAAGGGTCAATGTGGATATTTATGTAAGAGATGTGAATCTTGTTGATGAGTAGAATGTAATGTGATTAATATCATATGTAATACTTATGATAGTATGACACATGGGATATCCGACTTAGAGTCAAATTGTAATGGTGCTTTATTACTATTCTCTGTTGTGCTTATTATAGGTTGTGCTCTAGAGACTAGCTCTCTATTTTTAACTAGATGATTTTTTGGTTGTGGTATCTTATCTTATTTAGGACATGGTGGATGGTTTATACTAGGATTTGTAGATGTAGGCACTGCTATGAAATCTTTAGTAATGTGATCAACTTAATCTATATCAATCAATCATAATTTATTTTCCAAGGCTAGAACTATAAGCATAAGTGCTTGAAAGAGGACTCTGTTTGATATAATAGATGTTCGAAGAGTGGTTGATAAATTAACTTAATAAATATGTTTTAAATTTATAAAATTTATAGTTTGTATATCAATCTTAACATGTGCATCTTGAATCATAAGATATAATCACTAACTAGCTCTAAAGTATTGTGATGTAATGTGGCAAGTTTTTTATATGTAATATGAGGGATCATATTTGTTGTGTAATGTTTAATAAATGCCTCTTATAAATCATAATATGTATGCAAGGAACTATTGGGGAGTAGATGAAAGAACTAATTGTATGCTTCCCTTACTAGTGTCTATAGGGACAAATCCAATAGAATTAAAGGGCTCATATGAGATGGTAAAGCCTTTCAAAAATCTTGAAGGTGTATGAATGGATCTCTAGTTGCATCAAAGTGAGGAAATGATGGTATTTGTAAATGATTACGAAATGAATCTTTTACAAATTTGTATAGAAGAGGGTTACCATGTAAATTATAATAATCTATCCAAGACTTATAATCCTTATTTTCTAAGGTAAGGAGATGTACTTGGTGTTGTAATCCACCTACTACATGCATCAAGGAAATACTCTCCTAGGATGTTATATTAAAATCTTGAAGTGGTTCATTTAATGATTGAATTTAATCATTTATTTTAGCCATGGTAATTCTACAATTAGAAATTGGATCATAAAGAGGGGGTGTGCTCACTTGAACCTTGGGAGTAATGGTAATTTGGACCTTACTAGAGAGATGTGGGATACCATTCTCTTTAGGTGAAAAGTGAGAACTGGGTTCTATTTTAGTGAGGGGTGGCTTGGGAAATTTATTGGTATATTTATGTTTTAGTGAATCACATTATAATTTCGTAGAGGATGTGATGTTATCATTAACATGCGCATTATTTGAAATATAATCATGCATAAAAGTGGAGATAATATTTGGTAGTGCATTATGTTTGAGAAGAAGAGTGAGAGAAGAGTTAGAAACATGAGATTAAATTTATTCTTCACAATTTAAATAATAATCATCATTATTCAATGCATTATCATAGCCAAAATATTTTTCATAATCACTCTCATTTTCATATTCATTTGCATGTTCACTATCATACTCATTATCACTAGGGAGAGGTGTAAGAAGAATTTAATTCTTTTCTACTATGAAATAAATTATCATTTGAATGTGCATCTATGTTATCCATGGATTGAGTTTATGTATTTTTTTCATTTTTAATATGAGAAGTAAGAGAAGAAGAGTTTTCATTAAAACATTCTTTTGATAAAGTAGAGTTAGAAACATGAGATTGATATTTTTAACTATGTATTGGAAATTTGATTCTATTGCATTTATATTGTTGTAATTTTAACACACACACACACACACACACACACACACACAAAAGAGAGAGAGAGAGAGAGAGAGAGAGAGAGAGAGAGAGAGAGAGAGAGAGAGAGAGAGAGAGAGAGAGAGAGAGAGAGAGAGAGAGAGAGAGAGAGAGAGAGAGAGAGAGAGAGAGAGAGAGAGAGAGAGAGAGAGAGAGAGAGAGAGAGAGAGAGAGGCTCACATGGAAGTAAATTATCACCAATAAGAGGTTCACTTGGAAGTGCATGATTACTTTGTTCATTTGGTACATTTCACCTAGGAGAATGAGGTGAAAAGTACCATTTTCCTTTATCAAAAATATTTTATTTAGAATAAGGAATAAAAGAGATAGGCTTGAGTGAAGAATATGCATGTACTTTTTCTTCACTATCACTTTCACATGTATAATCATATTCATCATTAAAATAATAGTAATTATCTTCATTTTAAATGAAACTATTTTCCACATTTTTAGCTAATGTGAAAATTTGCAAATTTGTCCATTCTTTGTCATAATTATGACAAAAATTTAGAAATTAATTTATGGGATGAGAGAGAAGAAGTACCTTAGTGGCCATTTTATTTCTTTCACCAAAGATAATATGTAAAATTATTATTAAGAAAATAAATGCAAAAATAACTACCAACATAGAGATTTTGAAAATATTTTTGGCACTCTAAACAATTTGCGAAAATTCCAAAATATTTTTCTAAATGTAAAGGAGGTAGGCTTGGGTTTGAGGGCCTAGTTTGGAAATCTAGGGTTTTGGGCTAGGTTTTTATTTTATTTTTTAAATTATGTAAATAATTTAAATTCTAAAAATAATTTTGAATATGATAAATGCACAAAAAATTATAAAAAAATTTGAAATTTAAGTTTTACACAAAATAAATACTAATATTTATATTTTGAAAATATTTTTGGCACTCTAAAAAATTTGTAAAAATTCTAATTTTTTTTTAAATCGTAACAAAGGTAGGCTTGAGGTTTGAATACCTAGTTTTAGAATTTTTGGATAGGGTTTTAGAATTTTTGAAAATTATTAAAATAATTTAAATATAAAACAATATTTGAATATAATTAAGGAAAAAAAATTTAAACAAAAATCATAAATTTGAAACTAAATTTGTGTACAAATTTTGAAGGAAAAATCTAACTGTACCTAGGGTTTTAGATTTGTTTAAAGTAAGTCAGGTTGACCAAAAAATTATTATATTTTGGAAATTAGGGTTTAGTTACTAAATAATAAATGGTATGAAATAAGGGGAAAAATATAATCAAATATAGTAAATTACAAGTTTTAATCTATTTAGTCAAACTGATTGCATAAGAAGAGAAGTAAACTTATCTAGAAAAATAGGCTAAAACAGATAATTCAGAGAATGAAATCTAATGTACAAGACTAGGATAGTGTTAAAAATATAGATCTATCTTTTATTTTGTGAAAGGGTAGGAGTGCTAGAATAGGACACCCTAGTGTTTGGTGTTATAGTCCTTTTATGCCAATATTGTCTTGAATTTCTGATCTTTTAAACTTTTGGAGGCTAAATGTCAACAAATCTTGTTGTAGGTCTATTTAAATCTCCAAACCATGAGTATATCTACACACATAAAAAAAAAAAAAAAATCAAAATCATAAGGGGAAACTAGGTTAGGGGAAGTATGATCACATGATCTAAAACCCCTATTGTCTTGATTGTTGCCTACATTAACCCTTAATCTAGGGTCTTAGATCAAATGTAGTTATCCCCTAGGGAACGTATATAATCAACATACACAATAAATGAAAGAATGAACTTTCACCTAGGCCCTTATTTGGTCAAGCATGCAAGTCTATATGTGATATAGAATGCTGAGCTATACTATTGATTGATTTTTAATTATGAACTATGCCAAAGTAGTAAGTGATAGCTATAGAAATTTTTCACTAAGGTAAAAGTATTGTATACAACCAAACCATTGTTAGACATTTGGTTAATGATGTGAAGGTAAAAATCTTGAATAATCATGATCCACATCATAGTCTTGTCAGTAATATGTGCCTTGTTGATCAAGTAGTAAAGTAGATCAAACTGGACAATCACATTGGTAGTCTGGCCTAACATGTAATGTCACAATTCTTCATAGAGAAGATGAAGGAGAGGAATTTATGCTCAACTAGATAATATTTGATTTTAGGGCCAACCAACATGTGAGAGATGTATTAAACACTCTCTCCCTATCGGTATTATCCTTTTCACAAAGCATGCCCCTGATGAAAAGCTTAATGATAGAGGTATATAATATAAAATCACACTCCTTAATGGGTGACATTAGGATGGGAGGATTATGATGTATATGCTTTAATTCATCAAAATCCACTTGGCCTTTATAATACCACAAAAATAGAGTATCATTATGTAAGAGACTTGTGAGGGGTATGGATTTGTGAGAATACTCCTCAAGGAAATGTTTTAGAAAGTTGAGTCTTCCTATGAAGGACTATAATTAGATGATGTTATACTAGGGATGAATCTCAAGGATCACATTGATCTTGTCAGGATCTAATTTAATACCCCTCTACAAAATGAGGAAACTAATAAAATTTCTAGTTAAAACACCAAAAGCTCACTTCTTAGGGTTTAGACTGATGTGATACTCTTAGATATGCTCAAAGATGATCCTAAGGTCTCCCACATGATCATCCCACTTGTGGGATTTATCAAGGAGATCATTAACATAACACTCAATTATATTATGGATAAGGTCATAGAAAAAATGGGTCATGGCATGTTCATACATGGCCCAAACATTCTTCAAACCAAAAGGCATGATGGCATAGAAGAAGGTACCCCATAGGGTAGTGAACACCATCTTGTGATAGTCTTCAGGTGTAATACAAATTTATTTTTACCTAAAGAAACCATCCATGATGGAAATGATCTCAAAGCCAATGGTGGAATCAATAGTATGGTCTATCAAAGGAGTAGGAAATTTATCCTTTGGGTAAGCCATATTGAGATCTTAAAAGATGATGTAAATTCAAAGATCCCCATTTTTATTGATAATGGGAACAATGTTTTAAATCCATCAAGGGTAGTCAATAACTTGGATGAAGCCAACTCAAATGAATTTCTCAATCTTTGCTTTGACCAACTAGGATACTTTACGATCCATTGGTTATTGCTTTTGGTGAATGGAATGGGTCCCATAATCCATAACAAGATTATTGAAAACTATGTTATGATCCATGCACTTCATATCAATGTATTATGAAGTGAATACATCTAAAATTTCATGCAAGAAGGAAACCAAAACATCTCATTCTTATGGATCATGGTTGTCATTAATATTCATGATTTTAGGCCTTGATGAAGTGCTAAGGTTGACATCTATGGATCCTTTAACATCCATAACATTACCTTCCTCAAACACTTAGGCATGAGAGGAAGTGACTCATCTAACACTTTAGGTTCAACCATTAGGACATTGACCATAAGAAGGCCTAGGGTTAGTCCATATATGATAAAAATATATAAACTAATACAATCAATGGAATAATGATACTTATGATAAGATTGCATGAGCTTGGTGTAATATTTTCTCTCCTTGAATTGGTTGCATGTCATAAAATTAATGAAATAGCATTCAAGATTAGACTTAGCCACTCTAGTGGTCTCAATGGGAGATACATGGAGATAGCCTATACCTGATGGATAAAGCGTAACATAATTGGAAGCTCAAACTCTAGAGAAACATCTTGTAAAAGATCTACAAAAATTGATGGGATTATCTAGCATCATGGAATGGAAGAGAGAGTTGGTCGATGTGTTCTAGAATCTAAAGGAATGAATTTTAACTGGCACTCATCTAGTTCAAAACATTCATCCTTGGAGAAATGGGTCTCAAAAATAGGGGGTGTATGAGAATTTATAGACCCCCTTGAAGAGATAACCAAAGCCTTACCTAAGGGATTTATCTTTGTGTAGAGCAATGCTCAGAGATCTAGGTTAGCCTCCATGGTGTGAAGATCACCTTCATGCACAAACTATGCCATGAAAAATGTGGCTGATGTGATTGCCTACATGGTATTGGTCTAAATATGTCCAAGAATCATGGTGTATGAAAGATCAAGGTCTAGCACATAAAACCTAATTTTGACTATTTTGGGGCCAAACTTGACTTGGAAATTCACATTTCCCACTAGCATAACTATGTTGTTGTTGAAACCAATAAGTTATGTAAATATTTAGAGAAATTCTTTCAATTGATCCTAATATTATTTAACACACATAGGGGCATGATATTAAATAAATATCCTTCATCAACAATGCATCACTTAACATGGTAATCATCAATATAAGTTGTTAAGCACAAGATATATCTTTTACTTAATTGAAATCCTTTTTATTTAACCACTTAATCATAAATTAAAGATATGTAATAAAATTTAAATCAATAATATTTAATACATAAGAGAGAGCGAGAGACCATATTTTACATGGAAACCGAAAGCGAGAAAAATCATAGAGCACAATCTCAAGTATATAAATGAGTACCAACTCAAGTTCATAAAGTTCATAATAACTAAATTTTAGGAGCACCAACATAGCAATGATTCATGAGAACCCATCCATAGGAACACTAACCCCTATTGTGTATAAACCACCTACTATCTCTTAATGTTGCTTTCTCAACAAATGATAGCACACTACTATATCTCTTCTCTTTCTCTGATTTCCTCTACTCTTCTTAGCTAGATAAAATAATTTGATTCCATTCCTCTAAATGGATTCCCAAGCCTCTTTTTATAGCTTTCTAAATGACCTTTGGAATTCATCCTTTCATGACCCTTTAGATTCTTTCTTTGTCTTTACCTAGTGATTCCTCAAATTCCTTAAGGTGACCCTTCATGGAGAAATGCATCCTTTTCCTCTTTTGTATTTAGTGGTGAATCTTCAACTTTATCATAGGCCCTATTTTGTCTTTATGAAAACAAAAATATATTCATTAATATTTAATTAATATTAAAAAACTTTTAGAAAAGATATAAACATTAAAAACACCTTTAGACATTAAATTCTAATTTGACATCAGTGACAATATTTCAAACAATCTCCCAATTTATCTTTTATGGCAACCTAAAATTGTCACCAATTCTAAAAACTCATATTTCACATGCCAACCTAAAATTGAGACCTATAAATTGAACCAACTAAAAATATATAGTAACTCCCCCTTACTATAGCATCCTATTTCCTACACCCATTCATGTACCTATTCCCTATACTTATTTTTTCACTTGTTCCCTGCACCTTTTTCTTATATATTACACTTATCTCCCCCTCAACTGATATATAATTTAATATTTTAACTCACCTTCTTGTCATGAAACATATCCAAGACCCAACAACATCCACTATGCTTCATTTTTTATGAAAAATGTATCCTTGAATCCTAGAAGAGACACCCCACACTTAAAGGTCCTAGAACATAATCTTAGGAGACACCCACATCTCCTCAGTTACTTTCTTAATCTTCTTATGTCTTTATCTTAGAATCTATTTAATCATGTATACTTTCTTTAACTCACTAACCTCAACATTCATCATGTTGTTTGTCTTCTCAACTCTTGTAATTGTCTTATCTTGACAAGGTTCATGCTCAAATGTAACAAGAGATTATTCATAGTCCTTATCTGATTCTTTATCCACTATAGAAAGTAATCTATTCTCACTCTTAAACTCAACCTGATTAACCTTTACTATCTTATGTCTCCAAAACTAAATTTGGCTCTTCTCATACCTTATAGGGGCTTTGTATCCTTTAACATACCTTGAAGATATCTTTACTCTATTTGGACATAACTAAGCAATATGGCCAACCTTATGCCAACAAAAGAAAACAAAATTTATCATACCTTTCACTTTAATGTGATTGAGATCTCCTTTTGAATAATTTATTCTCCTCATAAAATCTCTTTCCCTATGACCAACATGATGACAAATAAAACAATGGCCATGAAAATAATTTATAAACCTAAAAGCATTGGGTTGCCTGATTGGCTTCTTTAATTTGCCTTTAAAACTTGCATCCTTCTTACCTTGGACTAATATTTCTCAACCTATATTTATGAGCCTCTCATTCTTATCTTTCAAAGAACCTAACTCAACCTTCAACTAATTACACTCTTCTTCTCTTTATTTTAAACTTGAATTTGCAACCTCTAGTTGATTCTTAAGATCCTGAATAAACATCTTATCTTCTTTTGATTCTATAGATAACTTAGAATCCAAGATACACACCTATTCCTTAAGATTCTCAACCACATATTTCAACTCTTGATTCTCCTTCCTCAGTATCTTGGCCATTGTGCTTTCCTCAATCTACCTTTAAGCTATTAAACTTTTTCCAAAGGAATTTGCTTTGATAACAATTATTAAGCATGGGATATATCTTTTACTTAATCAAATTCATTTTAATTTAACCACTTAATCATACATTCAAGATATGAAATAAAATTAAAATCAAGAACATGTACCACATGAGAGAGAGAGAGAGAGACAGAGAGAGAGAGAGAGAGAGAGAGAGAGAGAGAGAGAGAGAGAGAGAGAGAGAGAGAGAGAGAGAGAGAGAGAGAGAGAGTAGATTTATGTGGAAAATAAATGTGGGAAAAACTAGGGAGAACAATCTCAAGTATATAAATGAGCACCAACTCAAGTTTACAATGTTTTCAAGTGCCAACTTATAGGATCACCAACCCCTTTTCTGAGCACCAACACAATAATGATTTGTGAGCGCCCACCCATAGGAGCACCAACCCCTCTTATGTATAAAACACCAACTATCTCTCAATGTTGCTTTCTCAACAAATGATAGCACACTACTATATCTCTTCTCTTTTCTCTACTCTTATTATCTAGATAAAATCATTCACTTCCATTCTTATAAATGGATTCCCAAGCCTCATTTTATAGATTTCCAAATGACCTTTAGATATCACCCTTGCATGACCCTTTGGATTCTTTCTTTATCTTTACCTAGTGACTCTTCAAATTCCTCAAGGTGACCCTTCATGGAGAAATGCATCCTTTTCCTCTTTTATCTTTAGTGATGACTATTCAACTTCCTCATGGGTCCTATTTTGTCTTATGCAACCAAAAATATATTCATTAGTATATAATTAATATTAACATAATTTTATCCAAAATAAAAACATTAAAAACACCTTTAGACATTAAATGCTAATTTGACATCAATGACAATATTTCCAATAAAAGTCTCAATATAGAGAGGTAACCAATCCCTCTTTATAGAAATTGAAGCATATGGAAATGAGGTTAGGTCAAAAGATAAGATAGGAGGATGAGGGTATTCATGTGTATTGGATTTAAATAACACTTTGACATCATCATAAAGTGAACCATTATGAGAGAGATGAAGCTCATCAAAGATGAGGCCCCTTTATTTAGGGGAAAGACAAAGAAGGGCCCAAATGGAAATCCTAGTCGAGAGGCTCTGAAACTCTTCTATGATGGATTGAGGATTCTATCTAGCCTAGGGAGGGATGTTACACATAAAGTCAAATCTAACCTTAGGATTTCCTTCCCCATGGTATGATAGGGGACCATGACCACTAGTCTTTCTAATAGGGTCAATATCTTGATCAAATCATGTGTTGACAAATCACTCATACCTAGTAGAGGCTATGTCTTTAGTGCAACAACATCACTAATCTTGTGCTTGGATTTCCCTCTCAGGTCAACCTAGAAAGAGGAGTTAGAAGAGGTGGAAGAGAAAGGAGGAGGATGTGGGGTCTTAGCCTTTGATTTCTTATTTTTCTTCTTCTTTTTCTCCTTGTTATTGTTAGGCAGAGGATCCTTAAAAACATTAAACTTTTGGATAGGTTATACAAAAGGAGAAATTTGTGATGGAGGTAAGGCTTTTCTACTAGACTTCTAGGTAGCACAATTGTTATCACTATGCCACCTCAAATAATTTGATCTTGAAAAACCTAATAGGGTCATAAGGAAACACCATCTATTATTTTTTTATGCCTAATTTAGAAGCCTTATTTTTATCTAGCTTCTTGCTCACTGCATTCACCTCATGACTATCCTTCTTGTCCTTTTCGAAAAGAGAATCAATAACACCATCATTGGTTGCAATATGGTTATGATCACATGAAGAGGATGACTTTTGGGAAGGGATGGGTCATATGCTCACATGCACCTCAAATAATTTGATCTTTAGACACTCATTAATAACTTCATCATAAAAGGTAAGTTCATGCTTGAAGACCTCAATGTGAACATCCTACCTTAATGCTCATGTGAACATATCATAAATTTGGTCATAGAAGAACCTAGTCCTACACATATAAATAATTGAATGCCATTGACATATAAAATCAAGGTTCAACTTAGTTTTGGCATATGCCATAAAGGTAAATTACTAGATGTTAAGGCTAAAGGGTTTAAAACTATCAAAATATTAGATAAAGTCATCTAGAATGAGTTGGAAACTAAAGAGAGAATCTAGTGGTAGATTCTAAAACTAGATAAGAGATTTATCTCATAAAGAGTGAGTGAGGAGATTCAAATTCATGTCTTAGTCTTGTTCCCAGTCCATACATGCCATCATGAATGTAATAATATGCTTTGTCAGATTGGAGTCTCATATCCCATTGAGCTTCAGTAGTTTAAAGATAGGAGTAGGAAGGGGAATAACACATATCCAAGGGGCTAGAGGAATTTTATAGAGATCCTTATAAGCATGGTTGATAGTAGGTTGGTGAACTCTGAGATGGGGATCATGATGGTGATGATGTTGACTATGCCCATAGGCATCACCATGACCATGACTATGGGGAGGATGATGATAGGGTGGCTCCTAATAGGGAGGATGATCATGATGGAAATAATATCTACCAAGGGGTGGAGAACAACCATGAGAAGTGTGACAATCCCCACCGAGATGATGGCAAGACATGGAATACTCATAAAAATGGTATTGATGACCAAGATCTCCATTATGATGGTTATATTCCATCATATGAGGGTTAAATGATGGATACTATTGCTTTTGATATGTATCCCATAGATATCTAGTCTATAAGTTGTGATCAAAATCAACATACTCATTAAAAACTCTAAAATAAGGACTAGGAAGATGAGAAGAACCCCTAAGATGGGGATATCTTGCTGAGTTAGAATAATTATGACCCATGACATGGATATGAGGATGTTCTTGGCATAAATTCTCTAGTTAGGAAATAGTTGGAGTGATAATGTGAGAATTGGTAGAGGTACTCAAAATTGAGTAGGTGCAGGCTTTATTTCTAGAAGAAGCATGCCACTAAATCTTAGGGGGACAAAGAATCACTTCATTCATCTAAAGACATCTATGGTAATCATCAATGATCATATGTAGCTTATCAAGTCCTAGTTATGCAAGGAGATCCTCATCACCTTAAATAGGTGAATGAGGCATAACATGAGGCTAAGATGAAACATCCTTATATGAATGAATCTTAGACTAATAAAAATGAGATTGAGTCTATTGCTTATAGTCCTAGAAATATTATTCCCTCTCAAACATAAAAGGGTGTAGACTATCATGCTGGGTCAAGGGAAGCACTTGGATCCTATGGTGTTTTATTGCAAATGTGGCTTACTCATTAAAGAGCTTATGGATTAGACCTTGAATCTTTTGATATTGGTTTCCCAAGGGTGGGAGATCAGCCATGGATGTAATGAAGTATGAGAAACATGTAAGACAACATAAAAGTCAAACCAATAGAGATACAATAGTGAGAATGATATAAAACAAAACCAGGAGAAAAGAACCAAGATGAGAGCTAAAACATAACTAAAAGAAAATCTTAATAGCTAATAGAGGGGAGTTAGCTAAGGGAGATCTAAATAGGATAGAACTAATGTGAAACTACATGTGATATCCCATTGGGTGTGCCAAAATATAGCTCCAAGAATATGAATGGAATCACCAATGTTTGGTAGGGTACTAAAGCAAACCATTAAGAGGTTGTTAACCAAAATTTGGTCTTACAAACCCAAAAAATTAGTCTCCCTTTTGAATTTTCTTTGGGAGGACTGATTAGTTAGTCTCTAATATATTCTCCTTACTAAAATTATCATCTTTTCCCTTTGTTGAAGGCATTTTCTATGATAGAGTCAAGTGATTTGAGTCCTACAAGTTTTTAAGTTGATACGAAGGCTCATTTCACTTCAGTAAATTGCCTTAGACAAGATTTTTTTGCAAAGAAATGGGCCATTTCAAAGAAATACAAGTCTTTTACAAATATTCCAAGGTTAAGTGCCCTTGTGGAGGGTAGGAACACATTTGAAAGCATGTTTACAAGAGAGAGAGGTAGAATACCTAAAAGGAAAGTTTGTTTTAAAAAAGTGACAAGGTAGAACCAAGAGATTTCTTCAGACTTTTTATCTATAATAAAATCCAAGGGAGAAACCAAAGGGATATTTCTTTCATAAAAAATGCTTGAAGGAATGCCTTCAAACATTTTGTCCAAAAAAAAACACAAATGGAAGGGTAAAGACTCTAAAGGTAGATTTTCCTACGGGAAAATGTCTGAAGGAATTCCTTTAGACATTTTGTCTAAAGAAATTGAGAAGACAAGACAGCACAAAGGAGCCCGAAGGGTAGGTGCCCTTGTGGGGGACTCCTAATGACCCAAAAGGGATCCTTTTCCAAGATCTAAAGGGACACCTTCCCTTTGATAATATTATATTAAAAAAGGCTAAAGGAATATAAAAGGCTGTAGAAATTACCAAAGGGGTGATGGGCTTGAGAATGTCATTTTCAGCATGGTGAACTAGCCGTTGGAGGTTCAAACATCTAGTGATGGGTGTGAAAAC
The DNA here is from genome assembly GCA_037957365.1 of Torreya grandis. Taxonomy (NCBI): domain Eukaryota; kingdom Viridiplantae; phylum Streptophyta; class Pinopsida; order Cupressales; family Taxaceae; genus Torreya; species Torreya grandis. The sequence continues at coordinate 62,071 of JARHVA010008164.1, forward strand.
ATCAAATTCAAGGTGGTGAAATAGCTGTTGGTTTTCAAATAGTGATAGACCTACAAAAATTAATTTTTATGGGATGCATCAGCCAAGAAAGGAGCCCAAAGAGCTAGGAGGATATGAAAGATACCCTAAGAGCTCAAAATTTCCAAAAAGAGACAAGAAATAGCAAGGAAAGAGGGAAAAAAAATAGAGAAACCAGAACATGACCATGCACACATATGACAACATTTGGAATGTTTCAAAAGATGCACTCAGATAAGCATAGAAATGAATTAAGTAGTCTAGGTGGCACAAAAAACATCAACACATGAAGATATTTTTAGCAACCCATGCTTTTGTAGTGACATTAATATGACCCATGCTTTCACAATGATATTTAATACACTTTAAGCACCAAATTCAAGACCTGTGACATCTACAACATGGTTATTTTAGGGCATTTCTAAAAGGATGACACCAACATGAGCAAATTTCCTCTTTCTAATGTATTCAACATATCATGGGCTGCTTATTCTATAAAGTGCCAAAGTCTTTTCCTTCATGCTATATAAATTGTAACCTCTCAGTTGAGAAAGATATCTCTCATTTTGTATGGTGAAGCCCTACCAAATTTCACCTTTCATCGATAAGAATGTGTTTTACCTCTATCTGACTAGTTATGCTTTTGAGTGTGTCTATGTATTAATTATGTGTTTAGTCATTTTTGCTTGTTGCTTCCATGGATTGATACCAACATACCTAGTGTAGCCAAGGCCATTTATATAGATCAAATAGGAAGTGTTTCATTTGGAGTGTAGAGACAGAGGAGTAATTATCAGATAGTGTGTTTTTTGTAGTACCTGTGGTAAGTTCCTCTTCCTTGTATCTTCACCAAGCCTCCCTATTAAATCATCATATAGTCTATTTTTTCTATCAAATAACGTGTTTGTTCACATTTTTCTTGGTCTAAAGTGTTGATATTGTTGAGTAGATTAAAAACATTTTTGGTGGATTACCATTTCGATAGGTTTTATTTCAATTATATCCTTCTCCCTTTTCATCCCCCCATTATTAGTAGTAGTAGTGAAAATCCTCAGAGATGTATCAAAGGGAACTAGCCCTTATCTAGATATTATCCCCTTAGTTTTACCAAGCCCACATCAATAAGGAAGTCTCCATTGTGCCATGTGGAAGAGAGAAGCTCAACCTTCCTTCAAGGGTGTAATCCATAACATCAACAGTTTTTGGCATGCCCAATTGGACAAGTTGTGCAAGGAGTTAAAGGATTTTTAGTGTGTTCTTCAACTAATCATCCTTTGGAGGAATTTTGGCCAACACCAATGGTAACTCTGAGTTAAATTAGCTAGTTAAGTAGTCTTGGTACCATTAAGAAATCACATTTTGATATGTATAATCCCATTAGTTAATAGCATGGGCCTTGTGCTCCTTCATATAACTTTGATCAAGCTCAGGTTGTTCATGGAATCACCTCAAGTAGATTTATTGATTTCCCTTCACCTAGTGTAAAGGAAATAATGCTAGATTTTAGGAAGCATGTAATGGAGATAATTATATTGGATCAACAAGATAGATATCAGCAAGAGCTTATATATAAAGATGAGTGGTTGTTTAGGTAAGCTGAGTCCTTGAAATCCATGAATGAGGAAGTAGCAAAATGGAAGAGTCCATTCATTCAAGCTAGTCATCCTTGTGTGCCTTGTTCCATTCCAAATCAACCCACTCCTATTCTAAATAAATCCCCCTCTTATGCACCAAATCCTTTCTACCAGATAGCACTTTCTCAATCTAGCTCATCTGATACATTAATCACTCCTGCTCTTAATCCCTTGTACCTAGATTTTTAACACCAAAGAGCATTAGAGTAGCCTCCCATGGAAATGAACCTTATCAATTCCTTAGGTTGTGAGTCCTCCTTTGAAGGGAATACCATGAACCAACATGTCTCTCTTTTAGTGTCTTCCTCATCATCCTCAACCTCATCAAGTATTTCAACATGATGTCAAGATTCCAATTTAGAGGAGGGATTACCATGAAATACTTCAAGGCCTTAGAAATGGTGAAACTACTCCTGCTCATGGTTATCTTCAAGATCTCCAAGAAAGGCTCTTATAAGAGAATATATCTAGGCAACTTGTAGAGTTAGAGTCTAGAATGAGATTCCTTAGCCAAGGTGTGATGGATGGTTTAGGACAAATAGTAGATTCCATGTCTAAACACACCCCATCTGCACTCCTTTAAGAGAGTATCAAGCCACATCTAACATAGATGAAGTGTTATCCAAATTCAAGGATAAGAATCATCAATTTTAGATCAAGGATTGCCTTCTCTACCACATGAGTTTGTCAATCAACCCTCCACTCCATTATTTCTCAAGAAGGGACCTATTTTGAAAGAAGCAAGTGTAGAAGAGAGGATCCAATTTATAGCTACCTAAGAGGCTATCATGAGTGATAATGAGGATGAAATCATCATGGATGATCCCTTTGAAGACATCATCAACAATGGAGAGGACATAGGTCATGAATACATGCAGATGTTCCAACAATATGAAGAAGAGGTTGACAAACATTGTTTGTCAACAATGGATGATGATGAATGTAAGCATGGTGAGATCTCTTCTCCCTTTTTTAATGAACTTCCTTGTTGCTTTGATGAGGAGGATGACCATGCCATGGGACCTGAGTTGGTGGAGGATCAGGAGCATGTCTTTGAATAACTAGAGACTCTTGTTTTTGAGTAATAAAAGGAAAGCCCTATCCATCTTGATGAAAGATTCAAAGAACAAAGACTTGAGAAAAAGGGCGGTGTTTTGTGGGATGAACAAACAATTTTTTATCTCTTTTTAGACATCACAACAATCACCTTTCTTCAAGAAAGCCATGATGAAGTAGAAGATCAGTTTGATAGGCTCTTCAATGATGTAGAAGAGAACAAGTCAATCCTTGATGCATGTCAAGGGGGCTATGAGATAAATGAGGCTTATGGTGATAAGCTATTAGCCATCAATTTCTTGATGAAATACACCAACATGAGAGGCTAACATGAATCAATTTTCAAACGGAAAAGTGAATACATAGATGTTGGAGACATGTTTACCCCTAATCCACTTAGATACAAGCCAATCAAAGTGGTAAGCAATAAGGCCAAGTCACCAAGTCTCCATTCCATTCAGTCACTTATTTGGCACCATAAGTTTCCATGCCATGGAGACTAGAGATGTTTTCCCTTTGATCCAAGAGGGAGGCAAATATATCTAGTTAGTTGTACATAGTAGTTTGCTTTTAGTTGTCTTTATTTTCCCTAAGTGTTATTTGTACAAGTGTAATGTTTTTAGCCTTGTTGTGTGTTTTTTTTCCTTATTACTTGAGGTAAAGCTTTGTTGGTTCATAGGTATTTAAAAGGTTGTTTCTAACTCTTTCAATCTACATCTTGACTCCATGCCCAATGGACTTTGAGGCTACCAGTATTTTTAAGCATAGTAGGCATGCTTCCCTTGTGAATCACCATATTGTTGATCAATTTGGTCTTACAAGCCCAAAACATTGGTCTCCCTTTTTAATTTTCTTTGGGGGGACTAACTAGTCAGTCTCTAATATCTTCTCCTTACTACAATTGTCATTTTTTCCCTTTGTCAAAGGCCTTTTCTACAAAAGATTCAAGTGATTTGAGTCCTAAAATTTTTCAATTTGATAGGAAGGATCATTTTAATTCAAAAAATTTCCTTGGATAAGCCTTTTTGGCAAAGAAATGGGATATTTCAAAGAATTGCAAGTCTTTTACAAAGACTCCGAAGGTCAAGTGCCCTTACGGAGGGTAGGCATGTGGAAAATGGGACCTTTCACAAAGCTCCAAAGGACAATTTGGGCCCAAAGTGTCCTTACAAAGGGTAGGAACACATTTGAAAGAATGTTTTCAAGAGAGAGAGGTAGAAGACCCGAAAGGAAATTTTCCTTCATTAAAGTGACAAAGTGGAACCAAGGGATTTCTTTGAATTTTTTGTCTGAAGAAAATCCAAGGGAGAAACCAAAGGGACATTTCCTTTAGACAAAATTCCTGAAGGAATGCCTTCAAAAATTTTGTCTAAAAAAAAAAAAAATGGAAGGGCTAAGACTCTGAAGGTAGATTTTACTTCAAGCAAAATGTCTAAAGGAATTCCTTCAGACATTTTGTCTAAAGAAATTGAGAAGACAAGACAACCTGAATGAGCTCAAAGGGCAAGTGCCCTTGCAGGGGACTCCCAATGACCCAAAAGGGGACATTTTATAAGATTCAAAGGAAAACCTTCCCTTCAGGAAGATTCAATTACAAAACGCTGAAGGAATACAAAATGTTGAATAAATTACCAAAGGGGTGATGGGCTCGAGAACATCAATTTTAGCATGGTGAACTAGCCGTTGGAGGTTCAAACGTCCAGTGATGGGTGAAAAAACATCAAATTCAAGGTGGTGAAATAGTCATTGGTTTTTTAATAGTGATAAGCCCATAGACATCAATTTTTATGGGATGCATCAGCTGAGAAAGGAACTCAAAGATCTAGGAGGAGATGAAAGATAGCCTGAGAGATCAAAATTGCCAGAAAGAGACAAGAAATAGTAAGGAAAGAAGGAACAAAATAGATAATCCACAACATGGCCATAAAAACATTAAAAAAAATTGGAATGTTCTAAAACATGCACCCATCCAAGCACAAACATGAATTAAGTAGTCCAGGTGGCACAAAAATCATCGACATAAGAAGATATTTATAGTGACCCATGATTTTATAGTGACTTTAATATGGCCCATGCTTTCACAATGACATTTAATATACTTTAAGCACCAAAGTTGAGACCTAAGACATCTAAAACATGGTTATTTTAGGATGTTTCTAAAAGGATGACACCAGCATGAGTAAATTTCCTCTTTCCAATGTATTCAATGCATCATGGGTCACTTATTCTAGAAAGTGCCAAAGTCTTTTCCTTCATGCTATATATATTTTAACCTCTCAATTGAGAAATATATCTCTCATTTTGTAAGGTGAATCCCTACCAAATTTCACCTTTGATCAATAAGAATGTGTTTTACCTCTATCTGACTGGTTATGATTTTGAGTGTGTCTGTGTATCAATTTTGTGTTCAGTCATTTTTGCTTGATGCTTCCATGGATTGATACCAACATACCTAGTGTAGCCAAGGCCATTTCTATAGGTTAAATAGGAAATTATTCATTTAGATCATAGAGACATAGGAGTAATTATTAGATAGTGTGTTTTATACAGTGCCTATGGTAAGTTCCTCTTCCTTGTATCTTCACCAAGCCTCCCTGTTAAAGCACCGTACAATCTATTTTTTCTATCAGATAAATTGTCTGTTCACCTTTCTCTTGGTCTAAAGTGTTGATATTGTTGATCAAATCAAAATCATTTTTAGTTCATCACAATTTAGATAGGTTTTATTTTCATTATATCATTCTCCCTTTTCATCCCCCAATTATTAGTAGTAGTATTGAAAAGCCTTAGAGATGCATCAAAGGGAGTTAGCCCTTATCTAGAGATTCTCCCCTCAGTTTTGCCAAGCCCACAAAAAGAGTGGAGTCTCCATTCTGCCACATAGAATAGAGAAGCTCAAACTTACTTCAAGGGTGAAATCTATAGCATCAATAGAGGATAGAAGGCTCAGGGTTTTTATCAGCTACTAGAGATCCGTAGTGGCTATCCAATTTGTCAACTTGCACTAGGCTATATAGATAATGTTTATTATATAGTTTGTCTTGAGCATGTATATCTATACTATGCAATGAATAAGGTTTCTAAATAAATTAATAATATGAAATAAATGAATATTTTAAGCAATGAATGTACTTTTTGACCATATACAAATGCAAGAGAGTTTAGAAACTACTCTAAGTAATGTACAAAATAACTATTTCAATAAAAAAAATTCAAACCCTAGAATATACACTACAAAAAAAATGGAGTTTCACTTTTTATAGACAATTACACTTAGGTCAAGCTTAAATAAGATGTTTGGATGTTCTACCAACTAAGAACCCAAGCTAGGAAGCAATGTAGGAGAAATACCAAGCTATGTGCAAGCTAAAGTCCAAACAAAAAGCTAAGAGCAAAGGAGGAGGTGAAGTGATAACTTGTAATGGTGTAAGAGATCTAACCATAAGTGCAATACCAAATGTATAAGATAAAAGCAATCTAAAAGGATGTAGGAACAACTAAGAGCAACAATATAGTCTCTAAGAAAATGTGTAGCAACATAAGGGATCCTCTATAACCAATCAAGCTCAAGAGTGCCAAGAATGAATCAATAGAGATTTAAGAAGGCATGAGATTCAAGAGAGGGAAGAATAATCAAGAGAGATTTTGGAGAGAGAAGAGAAGAGGCCCAAATGAAAGAGAATGAGGCATATATCCCAACTCTAATCCACTAAAAGACCTAAAACTAGCCATTTTTGACCATTGTGGGTTCATCTTAGAAATTTTGGGCACATTTTTCCTAGGCCAAAACCTAGGACATGGATTTGGTGAAGGAAAAATGTGGCTTAGGCCATGGGTTTCCTTCACATAAGCTGCATCTTATGTCCAACAAGGGCCTAGGCTAGCCAATAAGATCCCAAAAGTCCCTAAGGGTCTTTAGAAGGCTTGTCTTGCATGCAAAAGGGCCAATATTGACTAAAGATTTAGAGGGGGTAAGAATATGATGTGGGAGAGGTTAAAGTATGTGTTGAATGTCTCAAAATGGGATGACAAAAGTTGGTATTCCATATATGAACTGATGTGTAATCATAGGGAGTAGGGTCAAGGGAAGTAGGATTATAGGTATAGTAGAGGGTTGACTATCTACATTAGAACATATAAGCAAATTAAATTACTCTTCAGTAGGAAACACATGATTCAGGGTCATTACTTGATATTGATTATCATTATACTCAAAAATTTCATTATGAATGGATGTTTCATTATATTGTGTTTGTTTATATGTTTCATCATTCATTACAAATTCATTACTTAAATGCTATAAATTTTGAATTTCATTATGAAACAAAGATTGATTGGGTTCTCTTATCTCATTTGAAGATATATGTAAACTAAATTCTATAGAATTGGGCATGTTATTTTCATTTGAAATATTACCTAGTGTAGAGGAAACACCTTCACCTTGCCTAGAAGCCCTTATCGATGCTTTCCTATATTCTTGACTATTTTTTTCTTTTTATATTTTCTATCCAATTTTATCATTTTTATCTCTTTGATTGGTGTTTTTTGATGACTTCCTGACCCCATTATTTATCTTTACCAAAATAAAATAATTGTAGATTTAAACTTGAAGAATTTATAGTGAGTCAAACAAAGTAAATGAACAATTTACCAAATTTGCATAGTTACAACAGAAAAAATGGTTTGTAATTTGGAAAGAACAAAACAAATGAGTATTTTTTGTGGGAAATGTGAGATAAATTCATAAATCACAAAGGGCATGCATTCTTTCAAAATCATGCAAGCCCTTTGGGATCTACAAAAAAATGGGCAAAAACATTGATCAAGCGAAAAGTTGGTATGAAAAGGGCAGATGCCATTTTCATGTTTAGATTTTTTTTACTACCTTCCCTCTAAATTTACCTCAATTTTAGGCCTCGGGGGACCTGAACCTACTCCAAACAATGTCATGGACCAACCAAGGGGATTTATAAGAAATTTAGGGGGTTTTTATCTTTGTTGACACATTTGAACAATTATCTTTTATTATTTTAAAAAATTATATGTGGGTTTTTAGAGGGGAAAGTATAATTTTAGAATATTCAATTTTTTTAATGTTATAATATTGTTTATAATTATTACTTAATTTCTACATAACATACCTCATTATAGTCTATATCCATATCATCATAAATTCCCTTATAACATTTTTAATATTAATCTAACACTTATAAAACTTATTACTTAATAATCTACACATTGTCAACTATGATTTTAAAAAAATGATTTTCATGAAGCTAAGGTCAAAAAGTTGTGTTAGTATACTTGCAATTTCAATTTTCTAGCTATCTTGACTTGTAAAATTATTTATATAATAAAAAATTAATAAAAATTATTCTCAACAATCTTCAACATTTTACCTATCCATATATGAAGTTTCATACAAAAATTAATTTTTTTACTAAAATAAAGTGTGTTCATGCACTTACAATCTCCTTATATTTTCACAAAAAATTACCAACCTATTCTCATAAATCCATCTATTCACACACTTTTATCATCTGGGTATTGATAATATATATATATATATATATATATATATATATATATATATATATATATATATATATATATTTAAAAACTAAATTAAAAATTCCACAATTCATGTTGCTCTGTCATTGTCAAATTCCTTTTTTAAGTATCTCCAACATTCTCTCCAATTTCAATTATTATTACTTTTAGAAAAAAGTATTGCTTTATACCCCTCCTTTTGTCCCCCATTATCCTGCATCTACCCACTTAAATATTGATTTTTTAATTTTATTTTATTTTTTAATTTGTATACATTTTTTATTTTTTATTTGAATTTTTGATATACTTCAATGTTTTTAAAATATTAACGTATTTGAATGTTTTTGAATTTTTGAAATATTTGAATGTTTTTAAATTTTTTGATTTTTTTTTTTTGGTACTTTTGATAATTTTGAAAGGAAGTAGCCTCTAATCCCATCAATGGGATTACCATGGTGTGTGTTGGGATCATATATATTAAATATTATTTATTATGAGTGAAAATGTTGTGTAGATGAATGTGACTCTAAAAGGGAATCAAGTGTTATAATGTTATTGTCTTGATCACTGCTCATATAATCTTTATCAAGATGTATAAATCAATAAGGTGCAAGATCCAGTGAAGTCTTTTGTATAATTTGAGAATTTATCACTATTTGTGTTCACTTTGGAACACATTTAATTGTTTATGGTACTACTTAAGAACACAATGTATAAGATTTAGATTTATCTTAACCTTGAGTAACTCTTTGATATGAAATTTGTTTAAGATCCAATGTATCACTCTTCTTGTAATTAAATGTATATAAATATTATATATATGTGTAATAACTAATTATTCTCTATGATCTTGAATATGTGTCATAACTATATTTTTATTATGATCCTAAATATATGTCACAATGAACTACACTAGTGGTGGGGGAGGAAGAGGGGTTACCACTAATTGTAGAGGTTAATCATATCAAGTGCCTTCAACTTTGACCACTTGATTACAATGTATGTATTTGAGTCATCTATGTATATTTTAAATATTATTCTATGTATCCAAGACCAAAAATTAAATTCATTATCTACGCATTTTCACTTGACCCATTTTCAATCATGACATGGTGTATAAGTTTCTTTTTATGTAGATCAAATAAAGAGTTCATGCCTAACTAAATCATCAACATTGATTTCTCTATCATCAAATGTGATCATCAGGTTTTATGTTGATGTTATTATAAATGTATAAATAATTACATATATTGGATGCCCATATGTCTTAGGAGAAGCATGCACATCAATTGCATGATGTTCTTAATTTTCTAAAAAACCATGGCTTGGAAATGGTTTCCTAAATATTTTCATGTTTGTATAATTATTTTTTGTGGTCTACTTTCCTCTATGGTTATACTTATCTCAATATTATTATCATTGATAATATATTTTATCTTATGATTTATACTAAAATACTTATTTATAGGATATCTAGTACATTTATGGTAGTAAAACTATGCATTATTATCAAAGTCTTTGTCTTTAGACTTGGTCATATCAATCTCTAATGGTGGACAACGAGATATGAGATTCTAATCAAGTAATTTTTGTAATATAAAATAGGGAAGATGCAGTAACCTTTAAAATTTCCTCCTTGGTGGAATTATCATGTGAACCCTATTTTTTGGTTGTGATACAACATTGATTGTTACTTTTGCTTCATTCTTTATTTCATTTCATTTGAATTTATAATCTGGATTGCTTTAAAACTTAATATTTGAAGTATATGAATCACTTGGTGCATATTTTAACTTTTTCAAATATTTGAGCTTGACTCTGTTTATTTGACTATATGGCATAACTCATCAAAATATTTAAATTTATCAAACATGATATATTCATGGAGTGGTGCTAGACAACTTTATGTGAAAATACATTGTAAATCATTGTTAGACATATAATTTTCATCTTAGATAGCATAATTTTTTACTAAAGAACATATTCATTAATTAGATCATTTGAATTTTTCTTGAGTTTTGAAATTTATGCATAAAATAACTTTTCACCAGTGTTGATAGGAAAAGTTCTATAAAATGATTTGCCAAAAGGTTTAATGCTCTAACTAATTGAATTGGAAGATTATAGAACCATTGTCAATCATGATATTTCAGTCTTATTGAAAATATATTGGCTAGTAATTTATCATTCTAATCATAATCAAAACATGCTACATGTAATGATTGAAGATATTATTTAGAATCACCTTTACCCTCATATATTGGAAGCTTAAGATCTACAAATATTTTTGGTAAAGAGTAAGATTCTATTTTGAGTTCCAAATGATTATGAAGTAGATTATGAGAATATATTGAGTGACTTAATCTAGAGACACCTTTCTCTAATTGTAATTCCTTAGAATTTAAGGTTATTACAATTTTCTCAAGAGAGTGTGTATTATGTAAAGTTGGTAGTGGATTGTGTGTAGTAATAGAGGGAGGAGTATATGATGCCATTATATAAATAGGCGTATGAATCTATTAGAAACCTTGTGATGGCCCATATCTAGGGGTGATGTCACATATGTAATTAGGGGCATTAATATAAAAATAGAATAAATAGTAATAACAGAGACACCTAAAGTAGAATTTAAATATTGGGTTGATATATTTTACTCATTTATTGCAATGTATAACAATGCATAAATATTATATGGGTTGGCATTAAGATATTCAATGATTTTTTCAATTAACTCCATCCACTTTATATATATTAGCTTTATCAATTTCAATAGGCATGATATGTCCACAAATAGGGTGTGTAATATGCCTTATAGAATTTTGATTGTATGAATTTTATTGTTCCTAAGTCATACTTGATTTGATAAATATTTTCCTTAGTGCTACTTGTGATCTAGGGACATTATTATAACAATGTGAGATGAGTAAGAATTGAGATTATACATTATTAATATTATATTATATTATACTATATATATATATATATATATATATATATATATATATATATTAATTTGAGAAATGTCCCTATAAAATGAATACAAAAAATGACGAAAAGTAACATAGAATGTGATATTGAACTTTATAAGATGTAAGAAAATGCATTGATTATTACCATGATTTGAATTTGAAACTTTGAATTTTACATAAGAAATTGAGGGTTGTAACTCACCAAGGTGTATTTTCTTTGAAATCTCTCAAATATACTAATAATAGTCATAATTAGTGAAACCAGCCTAAAAAAGAACTTATTATAGAGGATTCTACCATCCTATATCTATGTTATGTTGAGATTAACTTCCCAAGGTTGACTATTTATCAGTCCACTCTAATAAAATGGTTGAAGGATTCCTATCATTGAAAATAAAAGCTTTATGAATTTTTGATATATCATGAGGTATTTGGAAACTAAAATATGAATATTGTTTTGTAATGGCTTGATTATTACGGTAGTATGTTGGCTCAAGTAAAAGTAATTTTGTATTTACCTAGAATGATAGACATTATGATTTTGAATACCACCATAACACAATTTGAAGGAAATAAGGAAAATTAAATTAAATTAAATTTAAAAATAAAATAAAAGAGCAATATTTTTCTATATATAAATTATAAATGAATATAAAACCCTATGAAAACAATAATAAAAGTTATGTTCCAAAATTTATAGGTGTTTTACCCTATTTTTTATAAAATAATAAAATGTAAGTAATTTTAATAGGTGTAAAACTAGATAGATGTCAGAATGATAAATATGTAAAATAAATAACAATTTTGATTTCAGAAATTTAGAAATAAGGAGGAATTGTATTCTTAAGAAATACTAAGAAAAAATGTACTTTCCTAAAATTGAGATTTATGTTACCTATTTTAGATATCTAAAAGTGGAAATCATAAAAATATATGATTATGTATGCCAAAGATCATAATAAAATTTGAAACTACTCCTAACCTATCTAGATAATAGTGTGGGTTGTTTGAATCCATTTATTATGGACTTATCCCAATTGACTATCAATCATGACTAATAGATAAATATTGATAAAGTATATATTTTATAGTTAGATCAAAATCAAAAAACAAGATCATTTTTAGACATGAATATTATATCTAGATATCAAAACAAGTTTCTTGAGTCTATTGACTATATACACTACCTAGTTGATTGTGTTAATGATATGACTATTGCACCTCCTACACCTAACTTTTTAAATTTGACTGAGATATTTTGATTCATATTTTTTTTACTTCTCTTATATTTCTAACCCTAAGGCATAGATAAAGATTGGAATAATATAAAAAATATGGGACTATAATGGGTTTATTTGACCTTAATCACCCCCTTTAATGATTTATTGATGCTTGTGTATCCAATACTCCAATGAGGAAAATCAATCCCACATAGTTATCTCACCTAGAGTGAATGTAAAATTATGTTCCTTGACTATATTTATGTAGCTAGAGACGTGGATTTATACTTTATAATGATAGCTATTAAATTTTTTTGAGATGCTTTAGACTTGGCTCATGGTCGCTCTTTTCGAATGATCTTTAAATTAGAAATAATAGTGTATATTTTCTCAATGTGAAATAGTGTGTAAGTTGGAAACCAAGTGATAGTAAATGGGGATAAAGGATGACCTTTGATGTGTATTCCTAGGAAAATATTTTCATAATTTCCTTTAATCGACCTTGTGAAATTCATGGGAAGACCCAAAATAAAATAAAATAAAATAAAACTAACTTTTCTTTGGTAGAAGATGTGGTTGTTCTAAGTGGATAGGCCCACAAGAGATTTTTTTTTCACCTAACATGGACCTTTCCTAAAATATCAGGGATAGCTATCATAAGTTTGAGATACTATGAAGATGATATTAAGTAGTTTGAACATTTTACTTTGAAATTTATATATGGTAGTGATAAAATATAAAGGTTCAAGTATGCATATTGATAAATGGATTAGAGCCCTGGTGAATAAGAGTCATTTATTTTTGCACATTTCATATGGTTTAGGATGCATTAATAATTAAAATTTTCAAGTACATGTGATCATATTTATGTGTCTACAAGAGATTGGATTGAAAGTGAAAAAATATGAATTACTTTGAAGAAACTTTAGTGATATTGGTTGTTTTGATTTTCATAATTTAGCATCACATTTATTTTATAATCAAATAAGTTGAAATTATCTAAAATTTTATTTTCATGTAAATTTTACTTAACCTTAAACCATAAACCCTAAACCCTAATTCAAAATTACTAGTTTTTCCTATTAAAAAAGGTGGGATTTAATAATATATAATTGATCATATTTGTGTTCTTTGATATTATATATATCATTTGTCATTATATATAATATTTATTTAATATTATTTTTTTATAATTTAAAGATAATGATTATTTAATTAATAACATTTATTACTTGATCCTCTATGTTGCTCATTATTATCCTTCATAGTATGAAAATAAATAAATCCTATTTGGTTGAATGACACACCCTACCCTCCTTTGGTTTCACATCATATTTTAGGTTTCATTTTTTTCTCTTTTCTTTTACGGTGTGTGGGATCTAGGGATTATTAGGTTATATTATATTTTAAACCCAAAGACAATGTGGATTACAAACCACTAACATAGGCTTGTTAATTATTTATTTTTAAAATATTTTGTTTGATTATTTATTTTCCATTATGTTTGTTGTAAGGTTATTTCTTTGAAGAAACTTTAATTATACCAGTTATTTTGGTTTCAAAATTATGAGCACATAAAATTGGGTATTAGATGAGTTAAATTTATTTAAACTTTTATTTTCATTAAAGTTATACTTAACCCTAAACGATGGTCTATGATTATTGGTTTTTCATTTTAAAAAGGTGGAATTCCTTAGTTGAGACTTGGTCATATTTATGTATTTCCGGATTATTTATATCATTTTATACAGTCATTAATCTAATTTTTTTTAATTTTAAGAGAATATTTGTTTAATGACTTGAATAACATTTATGCCCTAATATTGAGATTCTATTATTACCTTTCACAATATTAAAATAAGGACATCATGATTGGTCAAATAGTTGACCCTTCCCTCCTTATGCTTATTTCATATTTTAGGTTTTTTTAATTCTCTTTAATTTAAAGGTGTGTGGGACTCAGGGTTTTATCAAATTATTTTATATTTTAAACCCAAAGAAAATGTGAATTAAAACACACTAATAGAAGTTTTATAATTATTTATTTTCTAAATATTCTTTTTAAATATTTATATTCCTTTATGTATTTATTATAAATCTACTTCTTTGAAGAAACTTTATTGATATTGATTGTTTTAGTTTCAAAATTGAAGAACTCTTTTATTTGGATAGTAAATGAGTTAAAGTTATCTAATATTTTATTTTCATATAAGTTATAATCAACCCTGAACCTTAATTTTGAGAGTCATAATTATATTAAAAATCCCATTTAGTAATCCTTAATTATATACCAAACTTTAATTTTGTGAACCTTAATGTCATAAAATATAAAAATATATCAAACCTAATTTTATATAATATAATTTTATAAAACCTATTATCATAAAACATGAATAAATAAAACATAGTTTAAAAAATCAAAATTATATAAGAAATAATTTTTTAAACTTAATTTATTATGGGTATTGTGGTAGGGTAGTGAACTATTATTTCTAGGTTTATGAATTAGGTACCCATTATACATTTGAGTGTAAATTATTTGAGGCTTTGAATACACAATCCAAAAACATATATTACAAGATATAATAAGGCACCAATATTGGTGTTGGATGTGGAAGATAAGGAATATTGGGTTTTAACATAGGAGATTTAAACTCTAAATTTGATTAATGGAATCCTTAAACTATACATTAATTTAAACTATATGTATTTTGGACGTTGGATAAACCTATTCTTAAAGTGAATTTATATTTTTTGATAATGATGGGCACATTCATACCATTTTTTGTATTTTGGGGGAATTAGGTGACTATAGTAAAATATTTCAAATGTTACTAAGATGTAATCAGTGTAAAAAGAGACAAAAAAAAATGCCATGAATTGTTAAATAAATGAAAAGAATAAAAAAGAGCACCAATATTATTTGGGCCAAGTTTTAAGATAAGAGGAAGACACCTTATGAACCTCTTCACTTAATGAACTTTAAAAATTATCATGGTTCTCATACTTGTGTATATTTAAAAACCACTAAGATTATTGTTGAGTAGATGCTACATGAAACAAAGTAAATAAATTTATTAGACCATACTTTAAGATGCTAATTTTATAAAAATTCCACATATATTATTTGTGAAAAAATTTATAATTTTATTTTTGTAAAAATATGAGAAACACATAATACAGAATATGTCCTAGTATTTTATTTTGGCATTTTTAAGGTGTTGAGAAAGATATAATTAAAATTAGGGTTAGAAAATCTTGGTCAGAAACTAGCACCACCTACACTACAATAACTAAACTAATTATCAATATAATTATGGTATATTATACAATGAATAAATACACATTGTGGGGATTATTATCTATAAAAATTTTAAATCAATAAAATTTTAAAAATGAGATGACTATTTATCTTTCTATGGGATATCATTGTGTTTTAGTAGATGATGTCAAGATCAAGCATTAAATAAGGAATTATAAAATTAATATAAATTAGGTGATAATTCCACATGATTATTTTAAATAATAAAATTATGTGGATATATATATATATATATATATATATATATATATATATATATATATATATATATATATATATGGTTGTATAATACATTTATAATACTCATAGGGTGCCGATTGTGTAAATATATGATTACATTGACCTAAATAATGATGTAATGTTAAGTTGGAGAAGTTTGACAAACTCATATTCTAATATTGTCTTAGAGTGATGGGTAATGGTATAAAATGGTTTATTAAGAATACATTGTGCCAAAATTATGAATAAGGAAATGAAATTTAGTACTAAGAAGATGAATATCTAGATATTGGAACATAATAAGGTTTACCTAGCTCATTTGAATAAGGTTCTTTGTAAAAAATCTAAACATTTACAATAAAACTTGTATTATGTCACACACCAAAGAAAGAGGATTTAGTAAATGCAATATGCATTTCTAAGTTATAATTAGAAAGTGGGCATTATGAATAAAAAAGAGTAAGATTAATAGTATTATATAATATGAAGACTTGAGTATCACCCCCACATTTTATAGATAAACCCTAATTTCACAAGCGCTAATTTTTAGAAAACCCTAATTTCATAATCCTTAATTATGTATAAATCCATAATCTAAATAATTACTAAATCATAATTTTAAAATTTATTGATCCCTAATTATATTGTAAACACTAATGTTTTGATCCATAATTATGTAGTGAACCTTAAATTTTTAAGCCTTAATTATGATTTAAATTATAATTTTTTAATTTAAAATTATGGAGCAAACAATAATTTAATAATCCCTAATTATATAACTAGGTCCAAAATTATTTTTTTATGTAAGTAGATAACTTCAAATTTAAGTATTTGAATAAATTTCTAAGATTTGTGTGAATCATAATTAGTTTTAAAATTAATGTTAATGGCTATCAGGTTTATTTTACTTTCATATTCACTCTTAGTATCCAAGTATACTTCATAGCACATTCTTGAATATTTTTTTCAAATAATTTGATAGAAAAAATTCATATTATCATATTAAATATACATATTTTTAACCCTTATAATATAATATAAATAAAATAGAAGAGAAAAGAAAAATGACTCTGACTCAATAAAATAATAATAGAATCAAATATATTCTCTTTAAATATATTATTTCTAGGTCATTTAATTTTTTTTACCATAACACATTTATTTTGACTTATAATAAACATGTTATGAGACAAAAATGAAACATGCTTCAAAGGACATATTATGATTTTTTCCTTATCTTATTCATATTTATCCTTATGAGTCATTATTTATTTTATTTTAGTGTGATAAACGAATGAATTAAAAAATATTTCCACATAAATATAAATTCAATATAGATGGAAAATGTTTCTATAAAAGAATATTTTTCAAAATTGTTTTTTTTTTTTTCATTTTTTGATCTCATCAATTTTCTCCTCTAAAATATTGGAGGTCAATGGGGTTTCTTTGGATGGATCGATAATTTCCACATTTTGAATACATGTCTATTAGTGTATTTGCAGTTATAACATCTCCCAATATTATCTTTCACTAATGCTAAATTATGGGTATTTAGTGTGATTTTTGCTCAGAGATATTAAAGGGAAATGGGTTTCTTGGGAAGGATAAGAATTAAATATTAACATATGGGGTGGTCAAATATTTTATATTATGTAATCCATTTATGGGATTTTTCTTTGTCATAGTTCAATTTAGAATCCATGATATCACATTTATTTGAGGAGTTTTTCTAAACATTTTTTGTACATGTTTACCATTTTAGTTTTGGATACAACATATTTAAAAATAATCTTTTTCTTATTGTAATATGTATTTATAATACATGTCCAAAGTACACAAATTTTCAAGCAATACAAGGTGGAATTTGAGTTTAAATGTTAGTTTCACTACAGTTAGATTTAGCATTAGAATGAACAAGATCACTATTATTATTTAGAATTTTTTTCCATCATCATTTTCATGAGTCTTACATTTTAGAGATTTTTTTTTTTTTTTTTTACATTTGATTCAAACTAATGAATAAAAACTAAACAAAAAATGTTGAATGTATGTAATAAGAATGATCATACTATCTAATATAAAGTTGAAAATTTTCTTTTGGCATTTATATTTTATATCCTTTACTAAGATTTTTTTTTTCTATTTTAGACATATTTTTTTAGAGGTATCATTTACCATGTTTTCATATGAATATTTCTTAGTAGATTTATTTGAATTTTCCCTTTTATGATATTTAAATCTCGTGTTAGTGGGAAAAAATCTGAATAAAAAATATGAATCAATATTACATCCTAATATCAATTATCATCTTGTTAATTCCCAATATGCACACTCAATAATCAAAATAAGCACTACTTTCCATGATACAAAAACTAGGTTTAAGGTTTAGTCCCAATGGCTTAGTCCAAAAAAGAGAAATAATCACAATAAAATCACTTAAAGAGAGGATATCATTCTCACAAGATTAGAAAGCTTAGTTTCAATGTTAGGGTAAGGTTTACTAGTTATGGTTCTATATGTATAGTTTAGAAAATGAGTGTAACCTTGATGCAGGAGCATCTACATATATCTTGGCAAGACATGGTTACATTGGGATGATTGAATTCAAATTCTTTTCTTCCCTCCAAATTGTGTTTAGATTTCAATCTTTTACCTTGAAAGTAAATGTAATTGCCAAAAGTGAAAAGTGAAAAGGTAAAATTAGGAGAATCTCCATGTTAGAAGCCAATATTGGCTTAAAGAGCAAATAAAGGGAGTGGTTGAAATCTTTCAACCGTAAGATATTAATCTTTTCCAAATTGGTATATTGTTACAAATTAAAAACTATGTTTTGTCTTGAGCCCAAGATTGGGCATAGAAGTTAGAGAGGGCTATCTAGTTGGCAATTTGGTGATCAAAACAAATTTGAAATTGTTTGATCTATTTCGTCCATGTATGGTGACTGGATAGGAGGATAGGGATGTAGAGGAGAGGAAGGATAGAGAGGAAAGGAGAATCTCTCATTTAAGGAGAAAGGAAGAATGATCAGCAAGCATGTAAGAATGCAGGAATGCCAATCTACAGCGGGCCAGTTTCAAAGTTAAACAGTGAGTGATTCAAGTCCTCAACAAGTTTAACAGACCGTGATACTTACCAGATTGCTGCACAACAGCTGCAAAGAATTGCATAGAGGATAAGTCCATAGGGTTTGGGCCCATTTCTATTGTGTCTTTTTGAGACAGACTCACAGCAGAAGAGCATTGTGCACAGACATAGTGTTATTGTGTTAAAGTGTTTGCAACTCTGGGTGCGTGACATAGTGATCTTCTGGGGCCTTAAATGCAGACAATGGTCAGATATATATATATATATATATATATATATATATATATATATATATATATATATGATATATGATATGATGCAGCTGATATGGATAGTAAGGGATGTTCCTTGTCCATTATAGCATTTGATTTATCTACTTGGTAAGATGTTTGTAACCATGGACAATATACATGACTGATTTGGATGTATGGATCAAAATTACATAATATTCTTAAATTACTACCTACAAATGTTTTTACATTGTTGCTTTGAGAAAATGTGACAAGCCTATAGTCAACCCTGTCAGCCCATGACGACTCCTAATCTCATCATTACTAAGATTCTTCAAATGTAGTTTTAAAATGTTTTTGTTTTATTTTCATATTTGTAGCCTGTTGAAAGCGCAGAGAGGTTTCATTGCTATTGACGTAGCAGAAAAAAAAAGTTACAAATGAAATATAGATTGAGAACAAATGTATACAAAATGTGCAAACATTCAAACAATAGGGATTTGGTAGCGAGAATAAGAATGCCATTTCTGATCTGTTTGTTTCATTCTTTGCTCAGTATGCCTCTATTTTAGAAAAATGGTTAAAAGGCTCATCAATATGTCTTTGATGACCGACACTCTCATATTTCTTGTGCTATTTTGATCAATAATGGCTTTGGTCTATTTAAGTCTAAATTCTTATACTGGTTAAGTCAAATAGACACAAGATGCAGAGAACTGGTTTATCTGATAAAATATAGAGACCCTCCTTAATCATCATTATGCCCATTTTTAAGAGTTTTACATATAATAATGTTGTTGATTAGAGAAAACCTTTTGCTATATGAATCAGAGTCTTCATACAGGAAAATTGCATCTTTCTTTACAGCGCATCATTTGGTATCAGAGCTTGAAGCTCTTGGGATTTGTTGAGGAAAGGTATGAGTAACATTGGTGTTTGATTTAAGTTTATTATTTTTTAGAAGTAAACAGGTGAAGAGGAAGGTATTCAAGCCATTGAGGCTTAAGAGGAGAAGAAGCCAAGGAAGGCTTAGTGAAGAAGATCTAAGAAGAAGCTTGGATAGTTTGCCAAAAGACTAAGGTGAAATAGACTTAGGTGAGGTAAAGGATGGAGTTTAAAGAATTGAGAAGAGAAGCTTGGAGAAGCTCAAAAGTAAGGGAGCAAGTGAATGCTCAGGAGGAAGATCCAAAGCAAGGTAATCTTGGATTTGTGATTTGTGAAGTATTGTATAAAGAGTTGTTGCAGGATTGAGAAGAGGATCAAAAGACTAGGATGCAAAAGGCCTAGGTGAGATCAAGAAGATTGTCAAAAGACCAGTGAAGGAGAAAAGGCTTGGGTGAGACAAGGGATCAAAAGACCAAGGTGGAAAAGACTTGGGTGAAGATCTCAAAAATGGATATATTGCTGAGAAAAGAGCAGAGCAACAAGGTACATGAGGGCATCAAGCAGGAAGCAAGCATCAGAAAGAAGAGAGGTATGGATAGTATTGCAATTGATAAAGAGATTGCTAGTTTGAAAAGAGATTTAGCTAATTTTGAAAATGAATATGAGTCTTGGATGCAGATGGACAAGTAAGCATGGGTATGTCCAATGAGGAAGAGGTTGAAGTGGCCAATAGATCTCCTAGTGGAGAGGAGAAGAAAGCAAAATGAGATTTCCAAGAAGAAGAGAGAAGCCCATAGAGGTAAGAGGATGAGTAGGTTTCCAAGTGAGCAACAAAAAGAGAAAGAAGTTGTGAAGAAGGTTCTCATTGAGGAGAATAAGAGAAGAGAAGAAAGAAAAGAGGAAGTGCCAAGAAGAGCACTTAAGAAGATGAGAGTGTTGGTGAAGAGAACACTCATAGGGACCTTATGGTCTCTTGTTTTTATATATAATGTTGTCTTTGCATGGATAATTGCAGGTATGAGCATCCTTATGAAGGTCAAGAGAAAGGCCTTCGAGAATGAAGAGATTGGTGCAAGAGAAGACACCAAGTACACAAGTGAATGTGTAAGAGAAAAGAGAAAGTTTGTTGTTATTGATAAGGAAGAAGAGATGCATTGGTTAATGCATGAGGAAGGTGTTGAGGAAACCTTACAAGCAAGAGAAGAGATGGAAGATGGCTTCCATGATGCCATTGAAATCCAAGAAGACGAAATAGAACAACCAAGAACAAAGGAAGAAGAAAGTATAGATAATCAACAAGGTATGCAAGTCAAAGAACTAATGGAACAGCCCATTAAGGAGGTAAAAGTGAATTCAAAAATTTATTTTTCTTATAAGCATGAAACTATTGATATGCATATTAGAGAATCAAAGAGAAAGGTGAAGTATTCAATTAACCATGGGTACATAATGCCTAAATGGTGGAAGAAGCAAACTCCCAAGCAACAGGAAGTGTTGGTACAAGAGCATGGTTACAGGATGCCTAAATGACTTGTGAAGTCAATTGATAAGAGAAAGAATCAAATGTGGGTGCCTAAGAAGGCAAAGAGAAAAGATTTGAGTGTTGAGATAGCAACACCAAGAAGTCAATGGAAGAAGATTGAAGGTGATTCCAGCAATCAAGAGAATGAAGGTGAGATGATGAGTATGGAAGAGGCATTCCATGAAGACAGGACGCTTGAGAGGTATACCAAAGAGGTAAAAGGTAAACATATTGTTTATGATGATGTGTTTGAATCATTTAATGATCTTTTCATGGAAAATGAGGAATGTAAAATATCTATGAATACTAATATGCATCAGGGAGAGAGTTCCAAATGGATGGATGATGAGGAAAGGGGAGAGTATGCACCAAAGCAATGCCTCATTGAAAACAAAGAACAAACAAGATGGCTTCAAAGAAACATTGAAGAGAGTAAGGAGACACAAGGTAATGGTGTTTCGATTTCTTTTGATAAGTGTAATAATGAAGAAGTTGGTTTATGTGAAGACAAGCTAAGAAAATAAGAGATAAGAGGTAAAGGGCAAGTAATCCTTGTGAGTGATCAGCCCAAGTTTGATGAGGAGAATGGTGAGATAGATGAGATCTCACTAAAGGAAGAGTTGAATATGTTGGAGGAACTATTTGGTTATTCAAGAGAGATGAATGAAGGTACAAGCCATGGTGAAGACACCATTGGGAAGAGTGGAACAAGACAAGAGCAAAGCAAAGAGGCAAGGACAATTTTGATCAAGGAACAAGAATATGAAGGCAGAAAAGAGGCTTCATGGCCTAAATATTTTGATTCTAAGGTGGCTTTGAATGTTTTGTATGCAGGTATGAAGGTTGCTAAAGTGAATGACATACATGAGTCACTGGAGAAGCTCACGAAACAAGAATAACAACAAGAAGATCTAGAAGACATGTATGAAGATGAAGAAGCATGGAAGCAGGAGATGGCAGCTGAAAAGGAGATGAGGAGAAGAACATACCAGAAAAGGAAGAAAATCAAAACGAAAGACAAAGACAATCAAATACAAATAGTAGCATTAGCATTCACAACAAGACCTTGGGATCCAGGCATATAGTGAAGACTGATGCATGGAGGAAGCATCTCATTTGAACTAAGGTTCAAATCTTTTCTACAGGGAGAGTATGATGTAGGAGCATCTACATATATCTTGGCAAGATGTGGCTATGTTGGGATGATTGAATTCAAATTCTTGTTTTCTTTCCAAATTGTGTTTAGATTTCAATATTTTACCTTGAAAGTAAATGTAATTGCCAAAAGTGAAAAGTGAAAAGGTAAAATTAGGAGAATCTCCATGTTTGAAGCCAATATTGGCTTAAAGAGAAAATAAGGGGAGTGGTTGACATCTTTCAACCATAAGATATTAATTTTCTCCAAATTGGTATATTTTTACAAATTAAAAACTATGTTTTGTCTTGAGCCCAAGATTGGGTGTAGAAGTTAGAGAGGGCTATCCAGTTGGCAATTTGGTGATCAAAACAAATTTGAAATTGTTTGATCTATTTCGTCCATGTATGGTGACTGGATAGGAGGAGAGGGATGTAGATGAGAGGAAGGACAAAGAGGAAAGGATAATCTCTCATTCAAGGAGAGAGGAAGAATGATCAACAAGCATGTAAGAATGCAGGAATGCCAATCTATAGTGGGCAAGTTTCAAAGTTAAATAGTGAGTGATTCAAGTCCTTAACAAGTTTAATAGACCGTGATACTTACCATATTGCCGCACAACAGCTGAAAATAATTGTGTAGAAGATAAGTCTAGAGGGGTTGGGCCCATTTCTATTGTGTCTTTTTGAGACGGACTCACAGCAGAAGAGCATTGTGCACAGACATAGTGTTATTGTGTTAAAGTGTTTGCAACTCTCGGTGCATGACATAGTGAGCTTCTGGGGCCTTAGTTGCAGACAATGGTCAGATATATATATATATATGATGCAGCTGATATGGATAATAAGGGACATTCGTTGTCCATTATAGCATTTGATTTATCTACTTGGTAAGATGTTTGTAACCATGGAAAATATTCTTTGCTCAGTATGCCTCTGTTTCAGAAAAATGGTTAAAAGGCTTGTCAGTATGTCTTTGAGGACCCACACTCTCAGATTTCTTATGCTATTTCTATCAATAATGGCTTTGGTCTGTTTAAGTCTAAATTCTTATACTGGTTAAGTCAAATAGACACAAGATGCAGAGAACTGGTTTATCTGATAAAATACAGAGATCCTCCTTAATCATCATTATGCCCATTTTTAAGAGTTTTGCATATAATAATGTTTCTGATTAGAGAAAACCCTTCGCTAAATGAATCATAGTCTTCATATAGGAAAATTGCATCTTTCTTTACAGCGCATCAAACCTCAACTATTTTACAACAAGGATCTATAGCTCAAATAAATTTATAAATAAATATAGGTATTAATATACTCATAAACATTGAAGTGACATATAATTTGTATTACACATTTTTTCCTTACATGGTTTTTATTCTTACTAAATAAAAACTTACCTTTAGAAATAATTGCTATGAACTCCAAGTAAACATTCCACCATATACATTAGATGTGTTAGGTTTGGGTCATCCTTAGATTGGATTAGGGTTAAAGTGGAGATAAATATCAAGGCATTTGGTTTGAAAGAGACATTAATTATAATTTACATGTAAATATATGGTTTTAATGAAAGATAATATAGGCTTAAATCCTATATTTTAGTTTAAGGAGAATGAATTCTTGTTCACATGGAAAAAACACTTGAATATTATTGAGAATATGGAAAAAATAATATATGTTACAATCTATTCAACCTTAAAACAATTATAACCATTATGGAAATTTACCACACATTATAAATATCAATGTAACCATGGAAAGGAATCTACATCAATCTAAGAAGTAATAATGGCCACACTAATAAATCCTTGAAAATTTAAGTTGTTTCATACAATTGTTTAATATACACATAATATAATTATATCATGCCACATAGAAACCTAATAATACGAGATGCTAATTCTTTTCCTCCCTAAGTTGGTATACCTTTGTCCTCTCCATGTTTTGGATGTATCCTAAACATGGTGAGAAAAATTATATTCTCTCCATGGTTTTGAGTGATCCTTCATGAGCCCCCAAAATGGCTCATTATATCCATGAAATAACATCCTTTTTACTTACTTAAGAAGTAGATCTAAATGTATTTTTTAAAATTATAGTATATTTAGAATAAAATAGAAAGTACATATCATGGTTATTTATTTATAATTTATTATTATCTATTTATAATGATTATCAAGAAAAACATGTCAATATGTGCATATGTAGTCCATACTAAGATAGAAAATCTAGAGTATGAAGAGTACCCATTTAAAGAACAATGTTGGAATAGTATTAGAGTATTATATAGTAGATCTTAAAGAATATATAGCATTTTACAAAGATAAAAACTCACCTAATAACAGCATACTCACCCAAACTATAGTTACAAACTCACTCAATAGCTATGGACTAACATAGTATATAGTTGTGGACTCACCTAGTAGCTATATAATAAACTACAAAATCTCTCATTAGCTATGGATTGATCCAAAAATCTAAAGTCTTGGTTGAATACTATTTAAATAACACACAAATAATAATGAAACTCAAAAGTCTTGGTTCAATAATATTTCAAGAACACACAAATAATAATGCTATCTTTGAGAAGAGATGTTTTATTTCTCAAAATTATAGATACAACATATGCTTATCTCTGAGAAGAGATATATGATTTTAATTTATGGTTACATATTCATTTATACACATTGTTAAGGTGGGAGGAAGATGTATAAGGTCACAAATATTTAGGGAGATTAATTGGTTTAACTTCCATGATTTACAACAATACAGAATTCAAGGAATTACTATTTTTAAAAACTTACTATTTTTAGATTGCACTACTAAAATTGAAATTTGGGTCACTTCCATTTGGTTTTTATGGGTAAAAAACCATTAATTAGAGATCATTCCATCTCATATAATTCCACTGATTATTATCTTTCCAACAGTTCAAATGGAGAGTCAAATGGAGATGTGGTGAAAAAGTTATGGCTCCCAGAAGTTCTACCACTAATTGGAGTAGAACCATCGCTCAAATTGTTGCTTGAAATGTTAATCAAATCATGGACTCAACTATAAACTCACCCAATATCTATAGACTTAGCTATATAATTACCTAGTATCTATGGACTTGGCTATGGACTCACACAATAGCTACAAACTCATTCAATCTATAGCTATGCACTTCCATAGGTGAGCTACAAACTTTAATAGGAAAGCTACAAAATTACACATGTGAGATACCAAATTTTATATATGAGCTATGAACTTCTATAAAATTGCTATAGACTTTGATAGACTTGCTACAGACTACCACAAAATTGCCACAGACTTATTTGGAAAATATTTTAAAGAATTATAATTAGTTTTGGATGACCAAGATCATTTACAACCATCTTAAGAATGTTTTTCATTTTTATTCTTTTTATATATAGACTTTCCATTCATAGATTGTATCTAAATATAGATTTGTATACTTTAATTCTAATAAATAGGTCTCTCCATATTTTATGGATATTAAGATTATTTTGTATTGATATAATAAATATCTCTTTCCATATTTTGTGGAGATTGAGATATGATAGAATATCTATGTTGTTGCTCTTGAATTAGGTGTTGGTTAGAATCATGGGATTATAAATGCAACCTCCCACATTGAAATGTAATCTATCAATATAATTTTCTCTCCATAATTATAAGTAGTCTATTCTAAAGCTTATGTTTTGAATAAATCATCTTTTAAGGAATGAGCTGGAAACTCATTCCAAGGAATTGGATCACTGTATTTTTTTATTTGTCATTTAATTATCATTATATTTTAAATTGTTACTTTTTTTCTTTATGTCTTTAACTAGTATTTTTTATAGTTGTTGTGAACCTATAGATGTTTTATTTGTTTATGATTTATTTTTAACTAAAAAATTTACTTTCTTATAATTGTGATTTAATTTCATGCATGTGTGATTTAATTTTTTCATGAGTACTTTTCAATTTTTACAAGTGTGGAGTGTGGTATAAGGGACCATTTTCCAGAGATCTCTTTCTTTTATTACATATTACCTTCAAAAACCAACCCTAGAGTGATATTATTAAATGAATGGGATTTTCAACCCTCATCACTCCCAACCATGGTGAGTGCAAAATTAGTATTCTCCATGGTTAGGAAGGCTCCAAACCATGGAGAGGACAAATATCTCCCTAATCATGGTTGGGATCTCTCTTAACCATGGTGAGTGAAAACATTCTCCTCTCTATGGTTGGGATTAATTTCAACCATGGAGAGAATAAAACTTATCCTCATTAGGGTTGGGAGGGATTCAAACCATGGATAAATCAAAATAGTTCATCTCTATGGTTTGAAGGGCTCTAAATATTAGTGAGTGCAAAATTTTCACTCTCCATGGTTGGGAGCTATCCCAACAATAGAGAGGAAGAAAATCTCTTACCATGGTTAGGATCCTTTCCAACCATAGAGAGGATAAATTTTCCCACATTGTGTTTTGGATTCATCCCAACCATGGAGAAGTAAAACTTTACCATCTCCATAGATGTAATCCCTCCTAACCACAAAGAGAGAAACATTTTTACTTTCCATGGTTAGGATGGATATTAACCATGGTGAGGGAGTATTTTTTCCATCACCATTTTTTGGATCCCTCCCAACTATAAAGAGTAAAAAATTTGTCCTCTACATGGCTTGGATGGATAAAATCCACATAGATGGAAAATTTTGTCCTCTCCATGATTGGGATAGATACCGACCATTTTGATGATATACTTTTTTAAAATATGGTTGGGATACATCCCATCCATAGAGAGGGTAAAATTTTATCTCTCCATGGTCAAGATTCATCACCATGGTTTAGATCCATTCTAATCATGGAGAGGACAAAAGTTTCGTTCACCATGGTTTGGATCCCTCCCAACCATGGAGAGGGAAACATTTTACCTCTCTATGGTTGGGATGCCTCATCATGGTTTTGATTATTATAGGTAAAATCCATTGAGAGGGATAAGGGGATGAATCAGTGGTGGAAAATAATCACATTCAATTTCTAGATCCTTTCAAATACTTAAGCAATAAAAATAATCATTCATGAAGCATATATATCATTCATAATAGTGAATAATGAAAATAATACAAGATCACATACACAACACAAGATCTACATGGGAAACCCTCTTGGGGAATAAAAATCACTCTCAATCCTACAAACACATATATTATTATCCTATAAGATAATAAAAAACAAGATATTGATCAAGTCCTTCTGATTAGGAACCTTTGATGAAGTCATTCTGACCTACAACCTTGATCAATTCCTTCTAATCAAAAGTATTTAGTGAAACCCTATTTCATAAAGAGAAACTACCCCTAAGGAGGATCAAGTCCTTTATACCCTCCTTGGAAATAACAATTCCACCTTAGAAATGATGTATTCAACACCTAATGATGGACTTCTTTATTGGTTTATAGCTACACAAAATCTCTCTAACTCAAAAAAGCCTCTCACATAGGCATGCCACATCTCTCTCCTTCACTATAACAGTCCTTATAGGCACACTCAAATCTCTTCTCACAACTTTATAATGCAAAAAAACTATATTATTAATATAAAAATAATTTAAAAATCATACACATGGTTCTTAATCTCCTCTTCTCATCAACCCAACATCTGGGCACTCTCACTCTTCTCTACTTTCCTTTGCTCTTCAACTCTCTCACATCCAAGTCTCTCACTTAAAATTCTAAAACCCAATACATTTAGTTTCACTATATATATATATATATATATATATATATATGTATGTATATATATATATGTATGTATATATATATATGTATATATATATATATATATGTATATATATATATATATATGTATATATGTATATATATATGTATGTATATATATATATATATGTATGTATATATATATATGTATGTATATGTATATATATATGTATGTATATGTATATGTATATATATATATATATATATATATATGTATATATATATATATATGTATATATATATGTATATATATATATATGTATGTATGTATATATATCATGAATTAATAAGATCATAATATTTAATTTCATCCACAAAACATGCCTTCACCCTTAAGTCATCTCATATGGGTCACACTTAAGCACAGTCCCCTTTCAAAATAGGCCTAAGTCACTTTTGGGTTCTATGGAGACCCATTCACCTTTTTGATATATCTTTTAAAAAATTAATAACATAGGATGATTTAAAAATACATAAGTCCACTCCCTCTATCCCCTAGGACATCTTCAAAACATCACAATTATCTTAGCATACCTCTACATATGCTCAAATAACTCAAACATTGACCTTATACATAGGTTTAACATTACCAAAAATATAGTCAACTTCTTAAGAATTTTTCATAATCAAAACATATTGATCACACCTCAAAAATACTCATAGAGCATCCTCATGGAGTATAGAAAACTCCCTAATAGATAATTCACAATGAAACATCAAAACAACATCTACATAAGCTCAAATAATCTTCTTGGGTCACCTACAAAACATATACATAAACATAGTCAAATTTGGAGCTCAATAACTTTATTTTTACTTGATTTAAAATCATATAATCCATATTTATAGATGAAAATTAGAGTCCTCTACCACTTTTCTTTTTAAAACATGAGCAAATTCATCTTCTATCAAAAGATATGGTCTGAAAACTAGACACTAGTCTTTCTTTTACAAATTCAAATATTCAAATGCAAACAATCAGAGTTAAGCTTCAGGCACTTTTCAATCATCTCGTGTCCTTTCTACTTAGATCAAATATATATCATCGATATATTTTGATCTTTAAAACATAAGCACCAATTCTTATTCATTAAACCTCTATCACTTTGACCATATCTCGTGCATCCTTGAAATGTTGACTCAACATGCTCCATTGATCTATATGGATCAACTAGGTCTTTAACGATCAATTATCACTATTCAACCAATCTACACTAACACCTACTCACCATTATATCCTTATCTTATACCTTTTCTTAGTCAATAAACATCATTTACCTAACTTCATCTCATTGCTTACTAACTTCTTGGAGTAATGCACATTGTTGATCTTGCTCGAGATTTAACACTTAAAAAATTACTATGGGGACCCTTTCAATATACCTGAGTAGACATTTTTTACCCTTGATAACTTCTTTTATGTTTTGATGCAAGATCTCAAATTGGGACCATATGATATCCTCACATAGGAGAATACAACCATGTGACACACTTCTCTTTAAACCCTCACATGTATGAGATATAATGTTATTAAATTGCCTTCTCAAAAACTTCTTTCACATATCCAACTATGTCCAAATATGTTTGGGAGACCAAATTTTCTCCTACATAAATTTTGTCACACTTTAGTGCATGATCTCAAATTTAACACAAATCAATTATGCTCAAAACTAAACAAAACCATATGATTAGATTATCTTGAAACCTTCACATGTGAAATATATAACACCATCAAAATACTCATTTTACTCTTTTTGCCACATTAAAAAATTGGCTAAGTATGGGAAAACACAGTCAAACTGCTTGAAGCCCAAATTTGCATATTCATATCTTTTGATGCACTACATTGCATGATATAAAAATTATTGAAAATAAACTTTGAAAAAAAATTAATAAAACCATATGATATTTTATCCTGACATCTCCACACATGTGAATGTTGACCTCATCAACATTCTTACTCAACTTTTTTTAACCACTTTGCAAATTTGACTATGTGAAAATAATGAATTCTGATTGAGAAGCCAACTTTGTACCCTCATATATTTAATTATTATGTGATACATGACTTGATATATGGTAAATTATAACTAGGTACTAATGTAATCATAAAAATATGACCAACTCTCCTTGATTCATTCCCATGTGGTAATGGTGACATCATCAAACTACCTACTTAGATTTTTTGCCACTAGACCCAAACTATCTAGATGAAAACTATGGACTACCAAATGAATTATAGTTATGTACACAATATCTCAAATCATAGTTAACATATTGGTACCCCTTTAACATGATCCAATCACCATAATTTCTTTAAACATCTCTAATCATTCCAAAACTAAATATCAACCAAGCTAACATAAATCACATGAGAACAAGCACATTACACACTTTGTCATTGTTAATTGGGATATCAAAGCACTTCATCCATTCACTAGTACACCTATATAACATCACCATGACATCACTAGAATTATCCAACAATCTCCCCCTTTGTCATTGATGTCAACAAACATCATATATAACAATATAAAACTCACCTTCTCTCTCTTCAAACATTCCCACAACATGAACTTTCTCCCCCTTTGACACAATGACAAAGTGGGAACCAACTGATCCTAAGGACCAAAAAATACTATCAAATAGGAAAATACCATCTTATAAAGATGATACAAAATCCCCCTTACTTTGAGCCTACCTCTTCTTGTATTGACAACATCCTTCTTACTCCATGCCAACACTTACTTCAAACAAGCACTAGAAAAACTGAAGAAAGAACACACAAAACACTAAAATTTAATGGAAATCACCAAGATAAATCTAAGAGGGACTCCCTATAATATTTCTAAGAAATTTCACTACTTGAGCATCTTCAAATATTCACACACCATGAAGAACTACCACACAAGCTTACCAACCTTCTTTCTCAAGACACTTCCATGACCACCAATAGAGCATCATGCCACTCATTAATCAAGAAACATGTTCTAAACCAAATTGAAATTTCACCTTAAAATATTCTTGTTTTTCTCTTTTGGGGAAAATAAACAAAGACACTCTTCTTCTTACTAGGTTTATCTATCCTCCTTGTAACACTACCTAAAACTTGTAGAGCCCACAATGTTGTGTAGACACAACTTCAACACCTGAAACTTCATATATAGATAAATATCATATGCCCCTTTGAGCACACCAAATTACAACAATAATCCCATCTTCTACAACATTCTTCCTTTAGAAAAGTACTACCCAATTAGGTCTCCAATTTGACAAAAAAATTAAATAACTTCTATACTAAAAGTTATTTAAAAATATTTGAATCTTGATTTGACAACCCATTTATCCCATTCAATAATTTAATAAACCTCAGATCTCAACTCATAAGGTAGACCATTTTTCTAGCAGATCCTAAAACCCTAAAATTTCAAAATAAACAAAGTCAACAAATCACTTTCTAGTCAACATCCACCTCTAAAACTTCTTGTACACCTAGAGAAAACCATGACATACTTCTAGACCAAGATTTGAGATTTCACACCATTGGGAATTTTGACTTCCTATAACCCATTTTAGGACCTGCAAGCTCTTAATCATAAATTGGGAAACTTGAGAGCTAACAAAAAATCTCCAAATATACTTTAACATACATTCAGACCACAAAACCACTTGGAGCATGTTATAATAAGGTAAATAGACTTTTATATGCAAAAACATTACCTTTAAAAGTCATAAAACATCCTTTTCCATTTGGGAACCTTCAATCTGACCTTGCAAACTACTTCCATATACAATTATCAACATCATGACATTACCTCAACATATTTTCCATCTAGACATACCTATTTCAACTAAGAACACTCAAATCTAATCTTCTACAACCATCTAAAAAATACCACAACAACACTTGCTTCTCTATTTAAATGAGTCTTTTAGGAAGCATAGATAGAGACACCCTCTATACTTCAATGATCTAAAACAAATAAAACTCCTCATAGTCCTCTTCCTCCTTTCTTAGATGATACTTATAGCTATTCTTCTTTTTATTCTTTGGCTTTAGAGAAATAACTTCCTAAACTAATACAAAATTCTCATTTTATTCTATGAATGGATTATCAATATATGGAGATAATATAGATTCATGGTATACCTTTTTAGTTGTAGAATCTTCCTTATAGCTAGAAAACTGATCACTAGATACAAACAATTGATGTTCTTTGCATAAGGATTGCTCAACAACAATAGGATATTCACTTGGATCCATACATAACTCAGAAATATCTTCAACCAACACCTTGGTCTTCTCTTTGAGCTTAATTTCTTCATTCTCAACATGAGTATACAATGAGACCTCTTGTGACTCTTCAAATTCAAATGCATTATCCATCATAGAAAATAGATTACTTGGACCTGTAGTCTCATCATGACTCATACTTACCACTTTTGGTTTCCATGTATTAACTTGTCTTCTATCTTGCACTCTAAGATCTTAATAAAACCTATTCTATCTGGTAAGCCTTTACTTTCAAAATCTAGCAATGTGATTTCTTTGTTCATAATTGAATCACGCCATACTTTTTGCAAAAAGGTTTTTCTAACTTTCCAAATTTGGACAATATCTTTCAATATGTGCTAGTTCATAACAATTGTAACACTAAATATCTCTTGAAAGAAACTCAGCTTGTCTTACAAATCATGTGGCCCACATCATGATAGTTGAGACACTCAAGGTTTCTTACACATTTTGACTTATGACCCCCATCATAATTCCATCTAAATTCACTCTTAGTAGGTCTTCTACATTCTATAGATTTATGCCCAAACTAATTACAAGTATAGAAACAACCACTGTAATTTACATACCTCATGGCATTTGGTTATCTGATCTAATTTTTTTTAATTATACTAGCACCTTCATTCTTTGTTTGATGATTTGTCTTCAAAGTCTGATACACCTTGTTCCCATTAGTCTTCATCTTTTCTTGAGTTGTAGTCTCTAGTTCTTCTTTATATCCAAGACTAGTCTTATCACTTGCATGCTTTTGATCATTCATAATGTTGTCTAGATCACTTGAGATCTTTTTAAATCTTACAAATGACATTACCTTACTAGATACCTTCTCTAACTCAAATTTCAATGTCTTATTTTTAATTACATACCTTGCACATTCATCTTCTTTAGTTATTACGCTTGTAGATAAGATTTCCAATTGAGAACTGATATGTTTGACCATATATTCATGTTCTTTGGCATCTTCACCCATTATTTCCTTGAACACATTAAATTTTTCCTTAAATTCCTTGAGTTTAGATTTCATCTTCTTATTTATCTTCTTCTCAATCTTTAGTTCTTTATGAGCATTAGTCAATGAAATCTCATACTCCACTTCATCTTCATCATCATCTAAATCAATCCAAGTAAACACCTAATGTTAGCAACTTCCTTCAAACACCTTATTATGTGAGCTTCATCTTGATCATATCCATCATCTTCATGATCATATTATGAGTCATTGTCTTCACTCTCATCTGATGAACTACAATCTTCTTTGTTGTAGAGACTCTTCTTGTCATTGAAGTTCTTTTTCTTGTTATCAAACCTTCTGAATCCCTTTTTTATTTTATCACACCTAAAATATCTCTTGTCATCATCACGACCTTGATAATTCTCTTCATCATCATCCTTACTATACTTATGACGGAACTTTTTAGCAAAATGTCCTATCTCACCACAATTGAAGCATTTGAGGGGTAGCTTACCTTTATACTTACCTAAACCTATTCTCAATTTCATTGACATCAAAATAATTAGTTCATCCTCATCTATATCAAGAATGCCATCTTCTTTTAAATACTTACCTTGGAACTTCTTCTTTTTCTTCATCTTAATCTTGAATGTTGCTTCCTTATTTGGTGGTATATCATCATTCTTCCTCATCTCATAGGCAGTAAGGGTGCCATGAAATTGATCCATCTTAAACTAAAGTCACATTTCTCTTCTATATTAGAGACTTTTGGATCAAATTTGGGGGATAGATACCTCAACATATTTTGAACAACAATAGTATCTTCAAGATTCTCTCTAAGACCTTTGATGTTGTTCATAATCTCATCAACTCTCTATAGAAAGGATGCCACAATATTTTCTTCATTCATATTTATAATTTCAAATTATCTTCTATGAGTCTACAACTTAGCAAGTTTAACCTTTTAATCCCCTTTAAAGATAGTCTTCAATTTATCCCTTATTTCTTTAGCAGATGTGTAGTGGATAATTTTGGTGAACTCAGTCTCAATAAGACCATAAGTGATACCATTCATTACCTTAGAATTATTCCCAAATATATTCTTGTCTACAACACTAGATGGAGGAATAACAAGGGAAACATATCCATCCAAATATATTTCCATACATCAAACCCTAGGGACATAATGTATGTATTCATCTTAGCACTCTAAAATGCATAATTGGGTCCATTAAACATCAGAGCTTACTTATTAGAGAAACCACCTTGCATATTCTAACTATCCAATGTACCTTGGATCACCTTAAATCTATCAATATTTTTCCAAAGGACCTTGCATTGATACTAATTGTTAAAGGTATAATCCACTGAGAGGGGTAGTGAATTAGTGGTGACAAATAATC
Source organism: Torreya grandis (assembly GCA_037957365.1). NCBI lineage: Eukaryota > Viridiplantae > Streptophyta > Pinopsida > Cupressales > Taxaceae > Torreya > Torreya grandis. Next base: position 97,342 of record JARHVA010008164.1, read on the forward strand.
ACATTCAATTTCTAAATCTTTAAAATACTTAAGCAATCAAAATAATAATTCATGAATCATATAAATCATTCATATAAATGAACAATGAACATAATTAAAGATCACATACAAAACACAAGATATACATGGGAAACCCTCTTGGGAAATAAAATCCACTCTCAATCCTAAAAACACATGGACTACTATCCTATAATATGATCACAAACAAGAGACTGATAAAGTCTTTCTAATCAGGAACCTTCGGTCAAGTCCTTCTGACCTACAACCTTGATCAATTTTTTTTATCAAAGGTCCTTAGTTAAACCCTATTTCACAAGGAGAAACTACCCCTAAGGAAGACCAAGTCATTTAGACCCTCCTTAAAAATAACACTTCCACCTTAGAATTTATGTCTTCAACACCTGATGATGGACCTATTAATTATTTGATAACTGCATAAACTCTCTCTCTAACTCAAATAAGCCTCTCACATAGGCATGCCATAATCTCTCTCCTTCACTCAAATAGTCCTCATATGCACACTCATATCTCTTCACACAACCTTAGATTTCAAGAACACTATAATATTAATAAAAACATGATCTATAGATCATACACATATTCCTTAATCTTCTTTACTCATCAATCCAACATTTGGGCACTCTCACTTTTCTTTGCTTTCATTCACTCTTCAACTCTTTCACATCCAAGTCTAGAACCCAACACATTTGGTTTTACTATATATTGAGAAATTATGAATTAATAATATCAAAATATTTTATGTCATTATAAAAACATGCCTTCACCCTTAAGGCATCTCATATGGGTAACACCCAAGCATAATCCCTTTTCAAAATAGGCCTAAGTCATTTTTAGGCCCTATGAAGACCCATTCACCTTTATGCTATATCTATGACAAAATTAAGAATACATGACCATTTACAAATGCATAGGTCCAATTCAAATGTCCCCTAATACATCCTCAAAAGATCACAGTCATCTTAGCTTACCTCTGCATATGTTTAAACAAATCAAATAGAGACCTTCTACATAGGAACACCATTATCAAACATATAGTCAACTTATTAAGCATTTTTCATACTCAAGATATATTGATCACACCTTGAAAATACTCACATATCATATTAATGGAGTCTAAAACACTCCTTAATACTTAATTCACCATGAAATATTGAGATAACACCTACATAAGCTCAAATAATCTTCTCAGGTCACTTGCAAAACATATACATAAATATATTCAAATTTTGAGCTATATATATTTTTATTTACATAATTTCAGATCTCTAATCCATATTTCCAAATTCACCTTGGAGTCCTCTACCACTTTTATTTTTACAGCATGAGTAAATTTATCGTATATCAAAGGATATGGCCCAAAAACCTAACACTGGTCTTTCCTTCACAAATTCAAATATTCAAATACAAACAGTCATAGTTAACTTTCAGACACTTTTCAATCATCTCATGTCCTTGTTACTTATATCAAATATGAATCATTTATCTCTTTCAATAGTTAACACATAGGATCCAATTCTTAATCATTAAATGTATATTACTTTAATCACATCTCGTGCATGCTTGAAATGTTGACTTCATGCATTATGTCAATCTTTGTGGATCAACTAGGTCCTTAATGATCAACCCTCATTGTTTGATCAATATATATGAACACCTGATCATTTTTAGATCCTTATCCTATACCTTTCTCATGTTTTAAACATTTTTCACCTATCCTCATCTTGATGCTTTATAACTTCTTGGAGAAATGTGCATCATTGATCTTGCTCAAGCTTTAACACTTACAAATATGACTATGGGGACCCTTTCAATATCCCTGTTTGATGTAGGATCTCAAATTTGGATCAGATTATTTATTAACATAGGAAAATCCATCCATGTGACACACTTATCATATAACACTCACGTGTAAGAGATATAATGCTATTAAAGTGCCTTCTCAAAAACTTATGTCATAGAGACAACTATGTCAAAATATGTCTATGAGACCAAATTTGCTCTTGTATAAATTATGTCATGATTTAGTGCATGATCTCAAATTTATCATAAAAAAAAATATGGTAAAAAATAAATAAACAAATATTATAATATTCTCTTGACACCTTCACATGTATAAGATATAACACCATAAAAATGCTCACTCAGCTCTTTCTACCAGATTGCAAAATTGTCTAAGTATGGGAAAACACATTCAAACTATCGAGAATCCCAACTTTGAATATGAATATATTTTTATAAACTACATTTCATGATCTAAAAATTATCAAAAATAAACTAGGCATAAAAATTAACATACCCATATGATCTTTTTTTCCTAAAACCTCCACATGTACAAATGCTAACCTCATCAACATGCTTACTCAGCTCTTTTTGACCACTTTGAAAATTTGGTTAAGTATGTGAAAACAATGAATTATAGATAAGAAGCCAAATTTACATCATCATATATTTAACCAAACTTTGACTCATAACTTGATATATGATGCATAACAACTAGGTACTAATGGTGATGTCGTCAAACTACCTACTCAAGGTTTTTGTCACTAAACCCAAACTATCTAGATGAAAACTATGGACTATCAGATGAATTCCACTTATGCATAGAAGATATGAAAGCATAAATATAATCTTAGGTACCTATTTAACATGATTTAACCACCATACTCATCAGTAAACATCTCTAATCATGCCAAAATTGAAGATCAACTTAGCCAACATAAAACACACTAGAAAAATCACATTGCACACTTTATCATTATTACTTAGGATATCAAAACACTTTATTCACTCACTAGGACACCTTCATGACATCACCATGGCATCACTAACAAATCTCCAATAGTGATAGATTCCAAAAATAGAGAGGATCAAATTTTTCCTAACCATGTTTGGGATACCTCCCAACCACAAAGATGGAAAAATTATCCCTCTCCATGGTTTAGAGGGATTGCAATCACGGTTTGGGAAAAATTTCCCTCTCTATGGTTGGGAGCCCTCTCAACAATGGAGATGTAAAATCTACAACAACATGGTTGAGATATCTTTGTGTCATGGAGAGGAAAAAATATTTCCCTCATCATTGCTTGGATCCTTCCCAACCAAAGAGAAGTCAAAATTTTCACTCAAAATGATTCGAAGTGATTACAACCATTAAAAGGGAAAATTTTATCCTATCAATGGTTGTGAGGGATCCCAACCATGTAGAGGGAAAATATTTCCATGTCCATGGTTCTGAGGGATCCCAACCATATTAGTTGAAATTATTTCCCTTTTTGTGGTTGGGATCCATCCCAACCATGGAAAATATCCATGGTCGAGAAGGATCCCAACCAAAAAGAGTGAAAACAACTTTCCTCTCCTTGGTTGAATGGGATCTCCCAACCATATTGAAGGAACATTTTCCCCTCTCCATGGTTGGTAAGGATCCAAAATAGTGATAAGATTAAGATCCCTACCATGGTGAGGTAAAATATTTTCCTCACCTTGATTTGTAGGACTCCAAAACATGGTAAGGAAAAATAGTTTCCTCTCCATTATTAGGAGGGATCATAACCATGGAGATAAAAAAAATTTATCCCTCTTAATGAGGAGGGGGAAAATGAACATCAAAATTTTTAGGAGTCCTTTGGATCATTAGAGAGGAGAAAACTTAACCCTCTCTCCCCCTCATGGTTGGAGGCTAATTATTTTTGTCCTCCTAGTGATTTTGAGCCTTCTAAACATTGAGGATGTAAAAAAAATCCTCCCCATGGTTGAGAGGACTCCTAACCATGGGGATACCATATTTAATTTGTCACACAAAACTATAATTTAAAATAAATCATTTTAATTATGTGGAATAAAATATTTTTAAAGTGTTAAAAAATTCTAATTGTGAAAAAACAATATTCATGTTCAAAGTGTTCTATAAATATTCATAGTTATAGTTTTGTTTCTTTAATATTTAATTAAAATATAATTTTATTTTAAGTAATTTTATTAGAGATGTATTTTTCACTTGGATAAAAGGTAGAATTTATTTTAAAATATATGAAAGTTGGAGAAAAAACAACAATGATTGGCTTAAAAAAAAGGAAAGGTGCTTGTTGAAGTAGTGAATGTATTTTAATTCCATTTGATATCGATTCTCAATTTTTTTTGCACATATATTGATAACCCATTCTGTTCAAGTATAGTTTGGAAATAATATGATATGAGACTTTTTCATTGAATCAAATCTTAGTATTTTAAATATGTATAAGTGGATGACTATTTTTAATAAAATAATTAAACAAATATGAAAATTTAAAGTTATATCTAATGTTATATATCTCTACCAATGGTAATGTTAATTTGTATGTGTTTTCACCATTGTAGAATAATTTTTTTACAATTTTTTCCATTTTACAAAATTTCATATTTGCAAAATGTATAATTAATTATTTTATTGTGTAAGAGCAATAAAATTAAACAGCCCACATGGAGATAATGAGTTCCTTCTAGATGCCATCCCCAACAATTTATCTGATGAGGATAATAGACTATTGACTAAACCAATACGGAGGAGTAAGTTAGGGTTGGTGTCTTCTCAATGGGATCTTTCAAAGCTCTAGGCCTAGATGGGTTCCCCCCAACTTTCTTCCAAACATTCTGGGATATTATTGGGAAGGATATCATGAATGTGGCCAATGATTTCTTTCAAATAGTTAGACTCCTATTTTAGTTGAATAATACATTTATATCCCTAGTCTTGAAGAAGATGAATGCCTCCTCCATGTCAGACTTTAGACCAATCATATTTTGTAATACAGTGTACAAAATATTCACTAATATTTTTTTCTTTAGACTTCAACCACTTTTAGACAAACTCATTACCCTCAGCCAAAAAGGATTTGTTCTAGGCAAGAAAATTCTTGATGTGGCCATCACCACCCATGAAATAATTCATTCAATCTTCCAAAGCAAAACCTTGGGCATGATATTCAAATTAGATATCTCTAAAACATATGATAGAGTCAATTTGGAATTTTTTATTAGAGTTTTCAAGAAATTTGGGTTTCAAGACTAAGTGATTAGCTTGGTGAAGGAGTGTATTTCCATATTCAGATTCTCTATTCTGGTTAAAGGCTCTCCAAAAGCCTATTTCCCCTCAGGGAGAGGCCTCAGATAGGGAGACCCCATTTCTCCCTATATCTTCATCTTGATGTTAAAATTAATGGGTGGGAATGATGGTAAATTATTGATTTATGGGTATTTTATAGGCATTAAGCCTACTTCCATAGCCCATCCATCAATTATTCAATAGTTCATTGATGACACTATATTATTTGGAACTGCTTCTATAGTAGAAGTGGGAAGATGGAAAAACCTTCTTAACACCTATGAAGGGTCCTTTAGATAGAGTATCAATTTTGAGAAAATCCATATCTATTTCCTAAATTATTAGGATGATCTTTAGTATAAAATCACCAAAACTTTGGGATGCTCTAGTGAGAGGTTGTTTGACACATATATGGGGATTCCACTTACAATTTCTAAAGTCACCTTGGATTACTGGAACATGATTATTTAATGGATACAAATAAATATATTGGGTTGGAAAGGATCCATACTAAGTCAAGTAAGTAATTTTTAACTCCTCAAAGATTATCTTCAAGGCATCCCTAACTACTTCTTCCATCTATTCAAAATATCAAGATTTATGGCTGAGAATATTGAATAGATACAAAAAAAATTCCTATGGTCAAGGGTGGAATAAAAGAAGATGACTACATTGGTAGGATGGGAAAAGGTTTGCACTCCAAAATATAAATGAATCCTTAGCTTAAGAATATTACATCTCATAAACAAATCCTTTATGGCAAAGATAAGGTGGAACCTAACCCAAGGGAATAAATATTGGGGTGACATCATGATAGCTAAGTATCTCAATGGGGATAATGGTAGTAAGATACTAATATAATAGGGTCTTCCTAAAGGATTATTAATCTATAATAGGATTATAAAAATCCATGGTATCCTTTGAAGAGGCATCAAATGGAATATTGTGGATGGTAATAATGTTAGATTTTGGGAGGATGGATGGCTAAAAGTTCTACCCCTTAAAGACTTGAATTATGGTAGACTAATGGATAGATATTGTAGTTTATTCAGGAATAAAGTGAATAATTACATTAATAGAAATGGGGATAATAGGAGTTGGAAAAAGCATCATAGATTGTGCCCCTAATTAAGAGGAGATTAAAGAGGTTTCCCTTCAACTACAAGGGAAATTCACTGAATTTAGGCTCTCCTTTTTTCCCAAACAAGATTAGATAATATAGGAAAAGAATGACAAGGGATTTTACAATATTAAAAGTGAATATGAATTACTATTAGACACTGGTGATGATGGACTATGTGGGAAATTTTAGACTACAAAACTTCTTTTTAAAATTAACTTCTTTTGGTGGGTGCTAATACATAACAAAATACTAAATCTAGACAATTTAAAGAAGAGAGGCTTTAAAATTATAAATATATATATTGTATATGGGGAGGAGGAAACAATTACCACTCACCTCATTCTATAATACAAATTTTCTTGGGAGGTTTGAAGCCTAGTTATGCAGAGGCTTAACTTGACTTGGGTTTATAATGGCATGATGGTGGACCTAGTTAGAGATTGGAGACCCCCATTCAAATTTCCAATAGTGAATGAATTATGGGTTCAAAATAACCATCACCTTGTGTGGAACTTATATAAATAAAATAATAATAAAATTTTCAAGGAAAAATATAAAACCCCTTTGGAGGTGTTTCAAACATTCTTTAAGCTACTGATGGAGAATATTAATACCAGTAAATTCAAAGCTGTTGAGAACCCTCTAGTTCTAGAAGAATATATAATATTGGAAAAATGGATAATAATTCCAAACATTTATCAAATAAATAATTATAAAAAATAGTTAGGTCCAACACCAACTTGCCTCAATAAGGATGGTTTGATCTCAACTTTGATGGGGCAGCCAAAGGGAACCCAGGGGTGGCTAGTGGAAGAGGCATTAGTAGATCAAATTTTGGAATGATTATGGTGAAATACACTAGGGTAATTGGAATTAAAGGAAATAATGAGGTAGAATCCCTAGAAATTTTTTGTGGAGTTAAACTTGTTATTTCCCTAAACATTCAAAAAATTCATGTTGAAGGAGACTCGTAATTAATTGTTAACACTACCCTAGGATTAGTGGACATAGGTTAAAATCTAGTGGATATAATAAGATACATATAATTAATTCTTAATGCTATATAGTATTACAAGGTATCCCAAATTTATAAGGAGGGAAATGTAGTAGTAGATGCTATGGTAAACCTAAGAAGCAATAGTAATGGCTACCAGTGTTAAAAAACCCTATCTAATCTGCCAAACGAGATCTAAATTATTTTTAACAAAGATGGAAGAACATAGGTGGATTAAGTGGTGTAGTCTCTTTTCCATCTACATGCTTGGTATGAGTGGGGGTGACTGTTTCCCCTTAAAAGGTGATAATATACTTATGGATTATGGAACTGATGGATTCCAAGCTCAAGACTTTATCATTAGAACTACTATGGTACTCAACAGCTAGTATGATAATGTGAGTAAATAATGCATATAGATGGATAGTAAACACACTAAAACACCCATGTGGCTTTTGAAAGGTGAGATAAATATTTGGCCTAAAGATTGGCTTACTTAGAAATTGAGGAAATAAATCCATACTGACTGGGTAGCTGACTAGACCTCAACAAAGTAGAAGAGGTAGATGACAGATAGGCATGTTATTATGATGATAAGTTAGATGGGTAGGGGGATGAGTGGCCAAATGATGATTATAGGAGGGGATGTTGATATAAAAATTTGGATGGAGGGTAATTGTTTCTTAACACAACTTGTCTCTAGTGATTATTGCATGAGATAGTAGATGTGAGTCAATACCGAGGCTAATTTCTAGTGTGGGAAAGGCTATATAGATATAAAAAATTATTTTGATATCATGAGATTAGACCTCTCATTGTCCTTGATAGGTTTGAAAGAACTTATTAATCTTGCTAGATATATTTTAAGGCATTCCATTAATTTTAACCTTAAATAGTCTTATGGGCTTTATGTCTCTCTGTTTTTGAATATGGGTGGTGACATTGTCAATATTGAGTTGACCTATTAAAAGGAATATTGATAGGACCCCACAATCTAACACATTATCTAGTAGGGTGAGGTGGCTTCTTTCATTGATGGGATGATTGGTCATGATGAGAATCTATCTCATCAGTTTGTTGAGTCCTGGGAGGAAAATTCTAGACAAGTCCATATAGAGGGTATTGGTTTTGAAGTCTCTAAGGAGGTGATTGGGAAAGCCACAGGGATCCCCATTAAAGGGAAAAAAAATTAGTCAATGTATCAAAGTGCCAGACCCAAAAAAACATGGGGATTTTCTTTAGGAAAGGTGAGGTTGTTATGAAGCTCCATGGGGGATTTAGAAGAAAGAGTGTCATGGGGGAAAATTTGTCCCATGATAATAAAGTTATCAAATATTGAAGGTAGATTCAAGTTATTTTACCACTACCACTTTTCTCTACTCAACCATTTTATGAATAGGATGGAAATTACCTTCCCCCTTTTCCTGTTATTGTCTTTGGAGATTTTCATTAAGTTGGCTAAGGAAATTTAGGCCAAAAATCCAAACTTCCCCCTCATTCCCATACACCAAGGTCTCATATTAATATTATACCACATTCATTTGGCATTATGTCCCCTAAATCAAATTAATTTTAACCTATTAGAAGGCTCCCCATCACATCCTTATCCTTTTGTTAAAGGTAAAGGTAAGAAATCTATCAAGACCCTCAAAATCTCCCCTAAAACTCTATTTGAGGAGCCTAGAATTGAAGACTATAGAACCCCAATTAAAACCCCCATGATTCTAAGGATAATTCCCCTAAGTTACCTTGTGGTAAGCTTGGGACACCCAACTAGAGGATTGTGAAGGGGTCTTCTAAAAGGGACCAGAAGGTTGATGAGGAAGAAGGCAACATTATATCTAAAAAGGTTAAGTCTACAAAGGAGGATCCTAAGGGGGCTAAGGAGTCAAGGAAATTTTTTGACCTGGGTCCTAATCTAGTTGACAATGAGTTGGGGGTAGTGTGGTTGTTCATAGTGTAGACACCTAAAATTGGCCACCGATAACCTTCAATTAGGTTTTTGACCAATTTCCACCCAAAATGCATAATTTGGCCTAAAAACACTAAAACATGATAAATGATGTGAAACTAAAATATTCAAGTGTTAATCTTGGCTAAATTATCATTAAATGGGGTAATTTAATTTATGGGATAGCTAAAATTAATTAAATCATTTTGGGTCAAAATGCTAATTTTGTACCTAGGTGCTCTCGATTACTCATTCCTATCAAATATTCTACACAAGAAACATGCCTTTATTATTTGGTATTGGTAACATCCTAAATGGGAATATGGATCTAACTCATCTAAAATCACCTTATAATTCTAATCCAATCAAATTTTAAACCAATAACAAGACATTCTAATCAGTTTGAGTAATTTGTGCATAAAGTGCTTAAACATGATTAAGAGATAATTAACCCAAATCAAGGCATAATTAAGAATTCCATGGAAACTTGTTGAATAATTATTTTTAGAAATGAATATTTAATATAAGCATCATCAAGTGACGTCATTTCTTGGGAAGTCATCCCTAGATCATAAACGCCACAAATATCAAGATTCATGCTCTCCATGCCTTCCATGATGCCATCCATGCCTCTTAATTATCCCTTCCTAAAATTTCATGATGAGGATAATTATAAACTTAATTCCAAAAATTGAATTAATCCTCAACCATACATCTTAATCTCAGGATCGACAGTTTAGGTTAATTTTAATCAATCTTAAAAATCTAAAAGTAGGAGGCCTTACCACATCATTTCTAAAATATTTTTGGTGAAAAGTTATAATGCACAAAAATCTTCAAGAAGCCATTGAAATTAGTGTTACCATGACAAATTGATTCCAAGGTACAAGACAAAGGTTCCAAGGATAGATGGAGGTAGATAAGCTTCCATTGCCAAGGACTTCATGAGCACAAACTAAGCAAGCCACTACAACAAGCATTCTGGAGCATCCAAGGAAGGTAAAAGAGGTTTCTTTTACATTTTAGTTGTGTGTTTTATTCATGTTTGTTAATTAATCTCTCCTTAGTGTTTAGGCCTAGAGATGTTATGCTAGTTAGTGTTTTTCTTTCATTTAATTTTAATTTTGAAACTAACCCCCATACTAACCATCATCTTTTAAGTCAAAAAACCTAGATCCACATATGGCATGCCTAGTGGGACTAGATGCATCCCACACATGAAGATCATTTTAAATATTTTAAATATTTATTTATACCATTAAAAATCTTGAAAATTGATTTTTTGACTTTATTTTTCCATTTTTTATTTACCACAGGTTTATATAGTAACCAACATCAACTAGTAAGACTCACATCTATTAGATAGCTTAATCGATGTTGGTTAGTAAAATTGGCATCGATTGGATACCTACCATTGGTCACATTGGTATAATTGATGTTATGTTGATAACCAATATTGGTTATAAAATGCAACCATCATCAGTTATATAAATTGATGTCTATCACTATGTTTTTCTTAAAACATAGACCTAAGATCTCTTTTTCTAAAGTTCATTATTTCAAACCTAAAAGAGTTTCAATGTTAAAGGAAATGTTAACATTTTTGTTGTAGGAAAAAGCTTGAAATTTGATAAAAACATGTTTATATTTCTGGGTGAATATTTTGTCGACCAACTAACTGGTGAGCAAACTAGTTCCTATCACCACAACATAGGGAGATTGGTCATCCAGGTGTGCAATTTTACTACATCAACAGGGGACAAATCTCTCCTCTCATCAAGGGGAGGTTTCCTATTAAATATATGGAGGATATATATTATATATATAAGTAGAAAGTAAAACATAGGGGTGGGATAAACCATCCATCTCTTTTATTTTAGAGATGATGTTAACACACAAAGGATAAAAATACTAGTGGAAACACTGAAGGCACTTCTCTTCTCTCAGAAGTGTTCTTGTAGGGAATAGTAGGATTTTCTTTCAGGTAGTAAAAGTAACTGGTGACAAAAGGGCACAGTGACTAGCAAGATGAAATATAACACAAATTTTCCACCTCAACTACCCAAAGAGTATAACATAAAGGATAATGGGGGCACAAAGTCATCCCAGAATCCTCGACATAGAAAGAAAAGAAAAACACATGCTAAAAAAAATTGTGAAAGCACAAAGTCTTCCCACAACTGGCTTCAAGACACCTCCCTTATTACCTTCACTAATTCTACTTGTCAAATTAAATAAACAAGAACACATTAAAAAGATAGACATAAGAATAATCTCTTAAAATGATACAAGCCAAAACAGCACAAAGTCTGCAAACAACTTGCTTTCTCATTCAGATAAAATGAAATGAAATTACAATCTGAACTCAAAGTCTCAGTATTATTTTTTTAAATGGGTAGAGTTTCACTCCTGTAAAAATGAAAAGTCTCCTTTACTAAGGAGATAAATTACAATCTTATAGCAACTATTCAAGGCTTGGCATTCTTTCCCATGGGACGGCCCATGCTGCAGTCAACATCTTCAATGCACCTCTAGTTTTGTCTAGAGGGACCATGTTGGGAATAGTGTATTGCCATAACTATGGCGTGTCCATTCTTATAATATGTCTTTTCTTAGTATGGACTATCTAGTCTTTTTTATATCTCTGTAGCTATCTAATTCACCATTACTTTATGGAAGAAAAATAGGCTTGCATCATTGATTTGGTGCACTCAAAAGTCTAAGTCTACTTGATCCACTATTCCACCTACTCAAAATAACTCTTTTGAAAATATTTTTGGTCCTTTGTTCTCACTTATCTTTTCCCTATAGAAATTTGATTCTTTGGGTTCTCTTTTCAGTCAGTCACTTGATTCTTCCTTTAAATTCCATGCTTTATTTGAATTTCCACGGATATTCCCTTTAAATTTGACATCTACGGGACTGTCAATGGTTGCCAGCTGCTTAAACCACATTGAACCTTGAACCCACGAACCTATGAAAGTTGATTGGTACATTAGTTCATTCATTCTATTTTGTTCCATAGCTTCTTGGTTCAATCACTTCCCCATTCCTTGGTTAAACCATCCATTGAACCACCTATTTGCTACTTTTTTCCTTGACTAAGGCTACCTTTGAACCTTTGAACCTATGAACCATTGAACTTTGAAATATTTTAGTTCAAGGTTCGATCAGTTCATTGGTTCATTCTATGTCTCACTCAATCATTGCTTCCTTTATCTTTCTAAGCTCTGGTTGAACCATTAAACTTGTGAACTCATTGAACCTTTTGGTTCAACGGTTTAATGGTTCAATCAGTTCATCCTTTGAATTCCTTTTTGTCTAAGTCTTATAAGGTTCCTTTTTGCACCTTTGTTCAACCTAAGGGGTAGGTGTCCCTTCGGGATTTTAAAATGGTCCTTTCTCTATCATCAAGTGCCCCCCCCAAGGGTACTTATCCTTCACGATTTCTCGGGTGGACTTCAGGGTTCAACTTCCACGATGAGTTCTTACTTCTTCAGTGGGATTTTGGCTTTCAAGATTTTTTCATCAGGCAAAAATCTTGAAAGAATTCTTTCAAACAAAATGTCCAAAGGAAATTTTCTATTACTTGGCCATTTGTTCTTTTCCATTTCTTCAGACTTTCTCTCTGAGTGAATTCCTTTGGACAAAAAGTCTGAAGGAATTTTGCCTTAAACATTTTTTTGAGAAAAATCTTCCTAAAAGAATTATTTTGGTCTCTTTTACTTAGCCATATTCCCTAGGGATTTCTAACTTTTGTCCACTTTTTCTCACTGCCCTCTACAAGGGTACTTGTCCTTCGAGCTCTTAGAAGACCCCTTTGAACTTCTTGATTGAAAAAATGGAAAAGTATTGAGCCCATTTATTTCCTAAAGAGTTCATAGAAACCAACCTTGAGAGTCCATAGACTTGACCCTACCTATAGATTCTGTAGAAGCCAAGTCCATAATTTTCTCTAACTTTGAAAGAGTCTACAGACATCTAGCTTGTAGAGTTTGTATAAACTATCTGTGAAGTTCATAGTTCCACCTACAGAGTTCATAGTTCCAAGCTTGCAAATTCTATAGATTCTTGAAAAAGATTTGAAAAATGAAGAACCTGAATGCTCAGAATAAGTTTTGAAAAGGGGAGAGAGGATTTGTGTATGTTGAACCAAAATAGTTCACATGTTATCCCAAAAATGAGAAGTCTATTTTTGGGGACAACAGTTAGCTCCAATTAGGGAAATTCCTTTAGATGAGAACTTAGAATAGCTGAGGGGAGTAGGAACCAGAATCTCTAGTGCCTTAAAGTATGCCATTGGGCTATGGAGTCATGCTACCCAAAAAGAAAGGTTCCAAAAACAAAAAAAAGAAATTGGATGACATAAATTAGAAAAGAGAGTGCCATCTTGATACTTCAACAGGAAACTATTTTTACCATTGAGCTGATGAATAGTAAAAGGGCCCCTCCACAGAGAATCAAACTTTCCATGCATCCCCTTTGGTTCTCTTCTCTTGTCCCATAATAAGACTTGATCTCCAATCTAGAAATCATGATTTTTTGTTTTCTTGTCAAAGAGCTTCTTCACCAAACCTTGATGGGTGGAAATTCGATCCACCACTATAGTCATCTACTCCTCCAACTTAGTTAGGCACATGATCCTCTTATCCAAGGTGTTTTCATACATTTGATCTTCAATTACTTTAGCCAATTTCAGTGCTAGCAACTCCAGGGTAATTGTTATTTCAGCATTAACTCTATAAAGAAGTTGGAAAGTCGACATACCAAGCGCTCTCTTTGGCATAATTTTGTCTGCCCATAGAGTATCAACCAATGCCTTATGCCAAGTCCTTTGGTTGTCATCCACTAGCTTCTTGATGATAGTCACCAAGTTCTTATTGCTTGATTCAGCCTATCCATTCCCTTGTGGAAAGTAATTAGAAGAGTGGGAGAGTGTGATTCCATAGTGGAAACAGAATTGGGTAATCTCCTAGGAAGTGAAATAAGCTGCATTATTAATGACAATTTTGGTTGGGACCCCAAACCTGGAAATGATGTTCTCTTTGAGGAAATTGCATACTACTTGTAAATTATCATGTTTGGTTAGAACTACTTCCACCCATTTGGTGAAGTAGTCTATTGCCGTGAGGACATAGTCATGTCCAGCACTTGATGATGGGTTTACAGCTCCAATAAAATCAATTCCCCATTGCTGGAATGGCTCCTCTATGATCACTAGTTCGAGGGGTAGGGCAACTAACCTAGGCCTTCCAATAAAATTTTGGCATAGTTCACATCCCCTGAACTACTTGTATGCATCTTGAAAGAGAGTTGGCAAATAGTACCTAGCTCGTAGGATCTTATGGGCAGTCACAGGGGCAAAAAAATGTCCTCCATAGGCTAAATTGTGGAAGGACTTCAGAAGTCAGCTTTGTTGCTCCTTGTCCACACAGTGAAGGAACGTTCCATCAAGGCTCCTCTTGTATAGGCCGTTGTCCTAGAGGACAAAATTAATAGTTTTCAGTTTGATGGTTCTCCTTTCTTTATTAGATAGGTGAGCAGGACACTCACCATAAGTAAGGAAATGAGCAATACCTGAATACCACTCATTTGTGGTGGAGACAAAGAGGACTGTTGGTGTGTCATCCACTTTTGGGTCTTCATGCTTTGTTTCTCTTAGCTTGTTATCAGCAATTAGTTGGCATAGCCCATTTCCATGAACCAGCTTTGTTAGCTTGATGACTAGATCAAACTCCTAGATCTTTGCAACCTAATTGCCTCTTTTCATCCCAAACTCTTACTGAGTCAGTATGGATTTGACCATGGTGTCAGGAACCAAGGTAGTTATGTGTGAATTCAAGATGTAGAAGTGGAAATGCTTCACTGCCTTCACCACTACATAATCATGCTTCTCCATGTTTGATTACTTTATCTCATGAGCTTTGAGAGGACAGCTCATGAAAGAAATGGGGGATTCCATACCTTCTTTATTTTGTTGAGCTAGAAATGCTGAAAGTGTGTATTCTGAAGCATAACTATATATGGTGAACTCTTTGTTATAGTCTAGACAACCCAAAATTAGAGAATGGGTAATGGTAGTATTGATATCCTCAAATTCTGACTTACCTTCTTCACTCCAGCTGAAGGTGGCTTTTCCCTTCATCATGTTTACAATGTGCCTAATCTTCTTAGCAAACTCAGGGATGAACCTCCATAATAAATTCATCTTTCCAAAAAAAGAGTGAATAACAGTCTTACTTGTGGGCAAGGTAAGCTCTTAGATAGACTTGACTATATTTGAGTCAATCTTTATGCCTCTTTTGGACATAATGTGTCTAAGAAGTTTCCCTCTATTACTCCAAAAATTGACTTCTTGGGGTTTAAGGAAATGTCATTCTGGCAGCAGTGTTCTAGCACTTGTTGCAAATAGCGCACATGATCTGGGCGATGCTTAGAGAAGATGGTCAAGTCATCCAGATAAACTATAACGAACTTACCCATCTCATCCTTGAAGGTAAGGTCCATTTCTCTTTGGAAGGTGGTACTAGCATTTATCAAGCCAAAAGGCATCTTTTTATATGCAAACATGCCCCAAGGTGTGGTGAAAGTGGTCTTATACTGGTTTGCTTCACCAACATCAACCTAATTATATCATGAGAAGCCATTTAGCATTGATAACATCTCTAAGCCCATCACTGTCTATAACACTTGATCCATGATTGGCAAAGGATAATTATCCTTCAAGGATGTCTGATTCAAATTTCTAAAATCCACATAAAGGCAAATTTCACCATTCTTCTTCCTTACAGGTAATATATTGGCAATCCATGTAGAATGATGGATTGGGAAGATTATTCTGGCATTTAGTATTTTTTTATTTCAAATAGAATAGTACTTGATATTTTTGGATTATAATGCCTAGACTTTTGCCTATAAGGTGTCGAATCAGCCTTGAGAGGAATGTCATGTCAAATTTTATTAGGCCAGAGTGACTTTAGGTCATCATAGGAGTATGCTAGG
The DNA here is from genome assembly GCA_037957365.1 of Torreya grandis. NCBI lineage: Eukaryota > Viridiplantae > Streptophyta > Pinopsida > Cupressales > Taxaceae > Torreya > Torreya grandis. The sequence goes on from JARHVA010008164.1 coordinate 113,513, forward strand.
ACATCTATGTACTAGTTGAGCAAAGTGGTGAACTTGAAATGCTCTTTAGGAGTATAGCACTTCCCAATGTTCACCATCTTGGGGTCTTCCTTTGTTCCTAGATTAACTTGATCAAACTCCTGAGAGGAGCTTGAATCCATTTGTTGTTGTTTGATGAATCGATCATGCTTATCAAATAGCTTCTCAAGGGAGACCAGGCCTTTGGGAATCTTATTTTCTTTCAGTTGCAAGAACTCCTCACTTATGCTTGAACTTGATTCAGGAGTTGATTCACACTTTTGAGGTTCACTGCCTTTGAAATGCAGCCATTCAAAGATGTCCCTTTGCTCCAGGAAGGCAATGATTTGGTTGTCATTGTTAAACACTTGCCACTGATTGGCATTGTCAGGTACACTTGGTCTAAAGACCAACTCAATAGTGTACTTGTTTCCTTTGAAATTTGGGTGGGGGACCAAGAGAGTAGCTGAAATAGCCAGTGCATCAACTCGATCATTAAATTCTCTAGGAATGGCAGAGATGCTAAAAGCATCAAACTTTTTAATTTGGTCCCTGACTAGATTGTGGTAATAACACAATTTTTCATTCTTGGTTTGGTATAGATTTCTCACCTGACAAACCACCAATTTAGCATCTCCTTTGGCATGAAGGAGTTTGATGCCTTTGCCCCTAGCAACTTTTAATCCTAACAATAGAGATTCATACTCAGATGTGTTATTAGTGTTGCTGAACTATAACTTATAAGAAAAAGGAAAAATATCTCTTTGAGGAGATATTAACACAACCCCAGCTCCTACACTAGTAGAGGAGCATCTTTCATCAAATTCAAGAATCCATACCTCATTTGATACTGATTTTTTTTATTTTTCTTCATTTAGAGGTGGAGATACTTCCACACTTGCCTTGTGCTCTGCCCATTCTTCTGCTATTTTAACTGAACACATTTCTAGGTTATCACCTGCATGACCTTCATCAAATGTCTCATGAACTCCATTCATGGACAGAAAGTAATTACCCATGCTTGAAGACTCAAACAAAATTTGAGCTTCTAGTGCTAAGGTCTGGGTAACCACATATTTCACTTCCTTCTTAGGGAGTAGCCTTTTCATAACACCTTTGACTGGAATCCTCACCTCTAATAAATCCATGCCCAATTCACCACCAACATCCCTACAAAAATTCCACCCAAGAAGGATGCCATATGATGTTGGGACATTAGCTACCAAGACAGTCATCTTGATTCTTTTGTCTATGAATGCTACAAATGCAAATTGGGCATCTTTAATTTATCCCAACAAAGGTACTTACTTGTTCTCTATGGAGAAGCATCTACCAAAAGTCTTGGTCAATGTGAGGTCAAGGGATTTAGCCACATTAGTAGACATGCCATTTTCTAAAGCTCCAAAATCAATGATGTAATTATTCAACTAATGTCCATTTATCAGCAATGAGACATAAAAAATTTTAGTACTACCAGGAGCAGTAGGGGGAGTAATGACAAGGTTGTTCTTGGTGGCTGCATTCTTGAGAGGATCATGTGTCACTTCAAGAATTGATTATTCAATAGGGACATTATAGTTTTTAACATGTTGAACCAGTCTATCTAATTGCTCAAGATGGGACTGTAGAAATTCAAATTTAGACATTTGAATTTTGGTTATTTTTATATGGTCAATGATATCAAATGTCTAGAATGAGCTAGGAGCAGAGGACGGGAGTTCATCCTTTTGATTTTTGAAAGGGGGAGGACTAAACTGTGAATTTGAAGTAGAAGGTGTAGGGGCATTTGGGGTACTTACCTTTATCACAATCATTGGGTCTTTTGGCTGGAAAGGAAGAGTGGATCCTTGATTAGTAATTGAAACTACTGGTTGAGGTCACTCCTCTACTTTCTCATTTTCATCTTGTTGAGATGATTGATTCTTGAACCGAGTGAATATAGCATAAGACCCCTTAGCTACATTGATTTCACTTTTGGGTTTATCCTGATACTTTAGGAAACCAATATAGGAGTCACCAACTAATTCTTCTTCATCCTCAGTGAAGAGATTAGCATCATTTTCAGGATTCAACTCAGGCTAGAATGAGAAATCATGTTCATTTTTGAGATATCCAATTGCTGACTTGGTTAGAGGTGCTTCAAGGGCAAGGTTCCTCTGTGGAGGAAGAAGGTGATTTTTCTATCCTTGATTCCTAGTAGCATTGCCTTAGTACACCTAATTCTAAAATGTCCTCCTGAGCATATCTCTGTATGCAGGAACATATGACATCCCTTACACCATTTGCTTTCTGAGAGATAACATTTCATTTGCTATCTTTTGTACCATTGGGTCAGTGGTGATTGTAGGTGAGTATTCAAAAGATGAAGAGGATTTACCTTTATTAGGGTCTCTCCTTATCTTTCCTGCCAAGATAAGGTCATCTTCTACCTCAGTAGCCAAGTCCTGAGCAGTAACAAGGTCTATGTTTCTATCCTGTCTTAGCAAGAAACTCACTTCAGGCAGCTGTGTGTTGATGAAGAAACACTTGAGATTCTAAGGTGTTGATTGGGCAACCATGGGAATCCTATGCCTCAGCTTATCGAACCTGGAAATGAAGTCCCTCATAGGTTCCTGGGGCTCCTTCTTCGTCTGTGTGATCTAGGCTAGTAAAGCATGCATATCTTTTGTAGGCTTGAACCTAGCTTCAAATTTGTCTTTAAGTGTATCTCAGTCAGTCACTAATCTACCCTACAGGTGGTAGAACTAGTCTACAACAATGCCTTGTAGTGTCTCCATGAATAGCCTGACCATTATGTCTTTGAATTCCACCCCTATTATGCCACATGCTATGCTGAAAGCTTTGATGTGTTTATTAGGATAAAATTTCCCATCACCAAAGAATTTGGGTAAATTATTCCTTGAACTGTGTGGAAGCTCATGCAGAGGTGGAGTTAAATTCAGTGGACCAAAAGAGTTACCCCAGGGGCCTTGAGCCATGATTGGATTATTGAAAGAAGGGATCAAAAATATGGGTGGAGAATGGATAGGCAAAGCTCTACTAATAGTAGAAAAAGAATCTCTACCTTGTGTTGGTGGCCTAGTAGGGATAGGATAAAGACTCTAAGTTCATTGAAGGTGAGGTTATGGAGGAAAAAACTCAAAATTACTTTGCTATACCAACTCAAAAGCAGGGTCAACAACACCTTGAGATTTCTAGCTTTTGGTATAACATGGAGTTGCCAGATTGTAGAACAAAAATGGAAAAGAGTAGGATCTGAATCATCTTGAAGCTTGAGACTTCAAACTGCATGCTCTTCCCTAGTAGAGTCACCAAAAAATATTGGGTGAATATTTTGTCGACTAACTAACTGGTGAGCAAAACAGTTCCTATCACCACAACATAGGGAGATTGGTCATCCAGGTGTACAATTTTACTACATCAACAGGAGACAAATCTCTCCTCTCATCAAGGGGAGGTTCCTTATTAAATATACGGAGGCTATATACTATATATATATATATATATATAAGTAAAAAGTAAGACACAAGGGTGGGATAAACCATCCATCTCTCTTATTTTAAAGATGATGTTAACACACAAAGGAGAAAAATCCTAGTGGAAACACTGAAGGCACTTCTCTTCTTTTAGAAGTGTTCTTGTAGGGAATAGCAAGATTTTCTTTCAGGTAGTAAAAGTAACTAGTGACAAAAGGGTGTAGTAGCCAGTAGGATGAAACAAAACACAAAGTTTCCACCTAAACTACTCAAAGAGTATAACACAAAGGATAATGGGGGCACAAAGTCATCTCAGAATCCTCAAAATAGAAAGAAAATAAAAACACATGCTAAAAACAATTGTGAAAGCACAAAGTCTTCCCATAGTTGGCTTCAGGACACTTCCCTTATTACCTTCACTAATTTTGCTTGTCAAATTAAATAAACAAGAACACATTCAAAATATAGACATAAGAATAATCTCCTAAAATGATACAAGCCAAAATAGCATAAAGTCTGTAAACAACTTGCTTTCTCATTCAGATAAAATGAAATGAAATTACAATCTGAGCTCAAAGTCTTAGTATTCTTCTTTCAACTGGGTAGAGTTTCGCTCTTGTAAAAATGAAAAGTCTCTTTTACTAATGAAAGAAATTAAAATATTATAGAAACTATGCAAGGCTTGGCATTTTTTCCCATGGGACAGCCCATGCTACAGTCAATGTCTTCAATGTGCCTCTAGTTTTGTCTAGAGGAACCATGTTGGGAACAGTGTATTGCCATAACTATGGCATGTCCATTCTTCTAATATGTCTGTTATTAGTATGGACTGTCTGGTCCTTTTTCTGATATTTACATAGCTGTCCAATTCACCATTACTTTGTGGAAGAAAAATAGGCTTGCATACTTGATTTAGTACACTCAGAAGTCTAAGTCTACTTGATCCAGTATTCCACCTACTGGAAATAACTCTTTTGAAAATATTTTTGGTCCTTTGGTCTCGCTCCTCTTTCCCCTATAGAAATTTGAGTCTTTAGGCTCTCTTTTTAGTTAGTAACTTGATTCTTCCTTTAAATTATGTGCTTTATTTGAATATCCATGGATATTCATTTTAAATTTGACGTCCACAGGATCGTCAATGGTTGCCAGCTTCTTGAACCATGTTGAACCTTAAACCCATGAACCTATGAAAGTTCATTGGTACATTGGTTCATTTAGTTTCTTTTGTTCTATCACTTCTTGGTTCAATCACTTCCCCATTCCTTGGTTGAACCACCCGTTGAACCACCTATTTGCTACTTTTTTCCTTGACTAAGGCCGCCTTTGAACCTTTGAACCTATGAACCATTGAACTTTGAACTCTTTTAGTTCAATGTTTAATCAGTTCATTGGTTCATTCTATGTCTCGCTCAATCATTGCTTCCTTTATCTTTCTAAGCTCTGGTTTAACCTTTGAACCTGTGAACTCGTTGAACCTTTTGGTTGAATGGTTCAATTGGTTCATTCAGTTCATCCTTTGAAGCCCTTTTTGTCTAAGTCTTTGAAGGTTCCTTTCAGTACCTTTGTTCAGCCTTTAGAATGTCTTGAAGGGAAGGTGTCCCTTCAGGCTTTTAAAATGGTCCTTTCTCTGTCGTCAAGTGCCCCTCGCAAGGGTACCTATCCTTTGGGATTTTTTGGGTAGACTTTAGGCTTCAACTTCCCTAGCGGGTTCTTACTTCTTTGGTGGGCTTTTGGCTTTCAGGCTTTTTCCATCAGGCAAAAAGCTTGAAAGCATTCCTTTGGACAAAATGTCTAAAGGAAAGTTTATGTTACTTGGCCATTTTTTCTTTTCCATTTCTCTTAACTTTCTCTCTGAGTGAATTCCTTTAGACAAAAAGTCTGAAGGAATTTTGCCTTAAACATTTTTCCAAGAAAAATCTTCACAAAAGAATTATTTTGATCTCTTTTACTTAGCCATTTTCCTGAGGGATTTCCAAATTTTTTCCACTTTTGCTCACTGCCATCTGTAAGGGCACTTATCCTTGAGGCTCTTGGAAGACCCCTTTAAACTTCCTGATTGAAAAAATGGCTAAGTGTTGAACCCATTTCTTTCCTGCAGAGTCCGTAGATTTGAGCCTGCCTGTAGAGTCCATAAAAGCCAAATCCATAGTTTTCTGTAACTTTGAAAGAGTCCATAGACATCTAGCTTACAGAGTCCATAGAAACCATCTGTGAAGTTTGTAGTTTCACCTGCAAAGTCCGTACTTCCAAGCCTGCAGAGTTCATAGATTCCTAAAAAAGCTTTGAAAAATGAAGAACCTTAATGCTCAGAACAATTTTTGAAAAGGGGAGAGAGGATTTTGGTCTATTGAACCAAAATAGTTCACATGTCCCAAAAATGAGTAGTCTATTTTTAGGGACAATAGCTAACTGGTGAGAAAAATAGTCCCTATCACCATAGCATAGAGAGATTGGTCATCCAGGTGTGCAGTTTTACTACATCAATAGCGGATAAATCTCTCCTCTCATCAAGGGGAGGTTCCCTATTAAATATACAGAGGCTATATACTATATATATAAGAAAAAATTAAGACACAGGGGTGGGATAAACCATCCATCTCTCTTCTTTTAGAGATGATGTTAACACATAAAGGAGAAAAATCCTAGTGGAAACATTGAAGGCACTTCTCTCATTTTAGAAGTGTTCTTGTAGGGAAAAATAGGATTTTATTTCAGGTAGTAAAAGTAATTGGTGACAAAAGGGTGCAGTAACTAATAGGATGAAACATAACAAAAATTTTCCACCTCAACTTCCCAAAGAGTATAACACAAAGGATAATGGGGGCACAAAGTCATCCCAAAGTCCTCAACATAGAAAGAAAAGAAAAACACATACTGAAAACAATTGTGAAAGCACAAAGTCTTCACATAGTTATCTTCAGGACACCTCCCTTATTACCTTCACTAATTCTTCTTGTCAAATTAAATAAACAAGAACACATTCAGAAGATAGACATAAGAATAATCTCTTAAAATGATACAAGCCAAAACATCATAAAGTCTGCAAAAAACTTACTTTCTCATTCAGATAAAATGAAATGAAATTACAATCTGAGCTCAAAGTCTTAGTATTCTTCTTTCAACTGGGTAGAGTTTCACTCCTATAAAAATAAAAATTCTCCTTTACTAATGAGAGAAATTACAATCTTATAGCAACTATGTAAGGCTTGGCATTCTTTCCCATGGGACGGCCCATGCTGCAGTCAACGTCTTCAATGCACCTCTAGTTTTGTATGGAGGGACCATGCTGGGAACAATGTATTGCCATAACTATGGTGTGTCCATTCTTCTAATATGTCTGTTCTTAGTATGTACTTTCTGGTCCTTTTTCTGATATTTGTGTAGCTGTCCAATTTGCCATTACTTTATGAAAGAAAAATAAGCTTGCATCCTTGATTTGGTGTGCTCAAAAGTCTAAGTCTCCTTGATCCACTATTCCACCTACTAGAAATAACTCTTTTGAAAATACTTTTTGTCCTTTGGTCTCGTTCCTCTTTCCCCTATAGCAATTTGAGTCTTCGATCTCTCTTTTCAGTAAGTCGCTTGATTCTTCCTTTAAATTTTATGCTTTATTTGAATTTCCATGGATATTCCCTTTAAATTTGATGTCCACAGGACCGTAAATGGTCACCAACTGCTTGAACCATTTTGAACCTTGAACCCATGAACCTATGAAAGCTCATTGGTACATTGGTTCATTTAGTCTCTTTTATTCCATTGCTTCTTGGTTTAGTCGCTTCCCCATTCCTTGGTTGAGCCATCTATTGAACCACTTGTTTGTTACTTTTTTCCTTGACTGAGGTTGCCTTTGAACCTTTGAACCTATGAACCATTGAGCTTTGAACTCTTTTAGTTCAAGGTTCAATAAGTTCATTGGGTCATTCTGTGTCTCACTCAATCATTGCTTCCTTTATCTTTCTAAGCTCTGGTTGAACCTTTGAACTTGTGAACTCGTTGAACCTTTTGGTTCAATGGTTCAATGGTTCAATCGGTTCATTCAATTCATCCTTTGAAGCCCTTTTTGTCTAAGTCTTTGAAGTTTCCTTTTTGTGCCTTTGTTCAACCTTTGCAATGTCCCGAAGGGAAGGTTTCCCTTCAGGATTTTAAAATTGTCCTTTCTCTGTCGTCAAGTGCCCCCCAAAAGGGTACCTATCCTTCAGGATTTTTTAGGCAGACTTTAGGCTTCAACTTCCCTGATGGGTTCTTACTTCTTCGGCAGGCATTTGGCTTTCAGGCTTTTTCCATTCAAAAAAAAACCCTGAAAGAATTCCTTTGGAAAAAATGTCCGAAGGAAAGTTTTTGTTACTTAGCCATTTATTCTTTTCCATTTCTTCAAAATTTCTCTCTGAGTGAATTCCTTTGGATAAAAAGTCCGAAGGAATTTTTCCTTAAACATTTTTTTGAGAAAAATATTCCCAAAATAATTCTTTTGATCTCTTTTACTTAGCCATTTTCTCGAGGGATTTCCAACTTTTGTCTGCTTTTGCTCACTGCCCTCCGTAAGGGCACTTGTCCTTCAGGCTATTGGAAGACCCCTTTGAACTTCTTGATTGAAAAAATGGCTATTTTTTGAACCCATTTCTTTCCTGTAGAGTCCATAGAAACCAACCTTGAGAGTTCGTAGATTTGACCCTGCCTGCAGAGTCCGTAGTTTTCTCTAACTTTGAAAGAGTCCGTAGACATCTAGCTTGTGGAGTCCATAGAAACCATCTGTGAAGTTCATAGTTCCACCTATAGAGTCTGTAGTTCTAATCCTGTAGAGTCCATAGATTCCTAAAAAAGCTTTGAAAAATGAAGACCCTGAATGCTCAGAACAATTTTTGAAAAGGGGAGAGATGATTTTGGTCTGTTGAACCAAAATAGTTCACATGTTGTCCCAAAAATGAGAAGTCTATTTTTGGGGACAGCACATATCACCTTTTGTATGCTTAAAAACCAATTAGGAACCTTGTTTTGGTGTTTAAAAAAAATTTAGATGTTTATGGTGGAAGTTTTCAAAGTTACAACTAAGACCAAGGGGTCAAATGAACACCACCTCACTTTCCCTTTGGCCTAGAAAACAAACTCACCTTTTCAAAGATTTTTTTGTTTACTTAATTATTTCGATTAACTTTTTATTTTCCAAAAAGAGGGATGTTATATGTATGCTCTTCCATTTGTCCCCTTTAGGGAACCCTTGGAATAAAAAGGATTTTGGAGCATCCAAGGAAGGTAAAAGAGGTTTCTTTTGCATTTTAGTTGTGTGTTTTATTCATGTTTGTTAATTAATCTCTCCCTAGTGTTTAGGCCTAGAGATGTTATGCTAGTTAGTGTGTTTCTTTCATTTTGTTTCATTTTGAAACTAAGCCCATAATAACTATCCTCTCTTGAGTCAAATTCCTACATCCATATATGGCATGGTTGGTGGGACTAGACACATCCCACACATGAAGATCATTTTAAATATTTAAAATTTTATTTAGACCATTAAAACTCTTGAAATTTTATTTTTCCATTTTTTATTTACAATAGGTTTATATAGTAACCAACATCAGCTAGTGAGACTGACATCAATTAGATAGCTTAACCGATGTCGGTTAGTAAAATTGGCATTGGTTAGATACCTACCATTAGTCACATTGGTATAATTGATGTCAGTTGGATAACCGATATCGGTTAGAAAATATAAATATCATTGGTTATATAAACTGATGTTGGTCACTATGTTTTTCTTAAAACACAAACCTAAGAGCTCTTTTTCTAAAGTTCATTGTTTCAAACCTAAAAGAGATTCAAGGCTAAAGGACATGATAACATTTTTGTTGTAGGACCAAGCTTGACATTTTCTCAAAACATGTTTAGGTCACCTTTTCAATTCTTAAAAACCAATTAGGAACCTTTTTTTGGTGTTCAAAAAAAAAATTAGATGTTTATGCTGAATGTTTCCAAAGTTACAACTAAGACGAAGGGGTCAAATGAACACCACCTCACTTTCCCTTTCGCCTTAAAAAAAACTCACCTTTTCAAAGATGTTTGTGTTTACTTAGTTATTTAGATTAAAATTTTGTTTGTCAAAAAGAGTGATGTTGTATGTATGCTCTTCCATTTGTCCCCTTTAGGGAACCCTTGGAATCAAAAGCATTTTGGAGCATCTAAGGAAGGTAAAAGAGGTTTATTTTGCATTTTAGTTGTGTGTTTTATTCATATTTGTTAATTAAGCTCTCCCTAGTGTTTAGGCCTAGAAATGTTATGCTAGTTAGTGTGTTTCTTTCATTTTGTTTTCAATTTGAAACTAACTCCATACTAACCATCCTCTCTTGAGTCAAATTCCTAGATCCACATATGGCACGCCTGGTTGGACAAGACACATCCCACACATGAAGATCATTTTAAATCTTTAAAATATTCATTTAGACCATTAAAACTCTTGAATTTCATTTTTTATTTACCACATGTTTATATAGTAACCAACATTAGCTAGTAAGACTGCCATCAATTATATATCTAAACTGATGTCAATTAGTAAAATTGACATCGGTTGGATACCTACCATTGGTCACATTGGTATAACTGATGTCAGTTGGATAACCGATATCAGTTAGAAAATGTAACCATCATCAGTTATATAAACTGATGTCAGTCACTATGTTTTTCTTAAAACATAGACCTAAGATCTCTTTTTCTAAAGTTCATTGTTTCAAACCTAAAAGAGATTCAAGGCTAAAGGACATGCTAATAGTTTTATTGTAGGACCAAACTTGACATTTTCTAAAAACATGTTTAGATCACCTTTTAAAAGCTTAAAAATCAATTAGGAACCTTGTTTTGGTGTTCAACAAAAATTTTAGATGTTTATGGTGACTATTTTCAAAGTTACAACTAAGACCAAGGGGTCAAATGAACACCACATCACTTTCCCTTTGGCCTTAAAAACAAACTCACCTAATCAAAGATTTTTGTGTTTACTTAGTTATTTAGATTAAATTTTTATTTGTCAAAAAGAAGAATGTTGTATGTATGCTCTTCCATTTGTCCCCTTTAGGTAACCCTTAGAATCAAAAGCATTTTGGAGCATCCAAGGAAGGTAAAAGATGTTTCTTTTGCATTTTAGTTATGTGTTTTATTCATGTTTGTTAATTAAGCTCTCCCTAGTGTTTAGGCCTAGAGATGTTATGCTAGTTAGTGTGTTTCTTTCATTTTAAAACTAACTCCATACTAACCATCCTCTCTTGAGTCAAATTCTTATCCACATATGGCATACCTAGTGGGACTAGATGCATTCCACATATGAAGATCATTTTAAATCTTTAAAATATTTATTTAGACCATTAAAACTCTTGAAAATTGATTTTCTACCTTTATTTTTCCATTTTTTTATTTACCAAGGGTTTATATAGTAACCAAAATCAGCTCATAAGACTGACATTAGTTAGATAGCTTAATCGATGTCGATTAGTAAAATTGACATTGGTTGGATACCTACCTTTGGTCACATTGGTATAACTGATGTCAGTTGGATAATCAATATCAGCTAGAAAATGTAACCATCATTGGTTATATAAACCGATGTCGGTCAATATGTTTTTCTTAAAACACAGACCTAAGAGATCTTTTTCTAAAGTTCATTATTTCAAACCTAAAAGAGATTCAAGGCTTAAAGACATGCTAACATTTTTGTTATAGGACCAAGCTTGACATTTTCTAAAAACATGTTTAGATCACCTTTTGTATGCTTAAAAATCAATTAGGAACCTTGTTTTGGTGTTTAAAAAAAAATTAGATGTTTATGGTGAATGTTTTCAAAGTTACAACTAAGACCAAGGGGTCAAATGAAAACTTCCTCACTTTCCCTTTGGCCTTAAAAACAAACTCACCTTTTCAAAGATTTTTGTGTTTACTTAGTTATTTAGATTAAATTTTTGTTTGTCAAAAAGAGTGATGTTGTATGTATGATTTTTCATTTCTCCCCTTAAGGGAACCCTTGGAATCAAAAGCATTTTGGAGCATCCAAGGAAGGTAAAAGAGGTTTCTTTTGCATTTTAGTTGTGTGTTTTATTCATGTTTGTTAATTAAGATCTCCCTAGTGTTTAGGCCTAGAGATGTTAAGCTAGTTAATGTGTTTATTTCATTTTGTTTTCATTTTGAAACTAACCCCATACTAACCATCCTCTCTTGAGTCAAATTCCTAGATCCACATATGGCATGCTTGGTGGGACTAGATGCATCCCACACTTGAAGATCATTTTAAATCTTTAAAATATTTATTTAGACCATTAAAAATCTTTAAAATTGAATTTATAACTTTAGTTTTTCATTGTTTATTTACCATAGGTTTATATAGTAACCAACATTAGCTAGTAAGACTGACATCAATTAGATAGCTTAACTAATGTCAGTTATTAAAATTGACATTAGTTGGATACCTACTATTGGTCACATTGGTATAACTAATGTCGGTTGGATAACCAATATCGATTATAAAATGTAACCATCATCAGTTATATAAATCAATGTTGGTCACTATTTTTTTCTTAAAACATAGACATAAGAGCTCTTTTTATAAATTTCATTGTTTCAAACCTAAAAGATATTCAAGGCTAAAGGACATGCAAACATTTTTGTTGTAAGACCAAGCTTGAAATTTGCTAAAAACCTATTTAGATCACCTTTTACATGCTTAAAAATCAATTAAGAACCTTTTTTTGGTGTTTAACAAAAAAATTAGATGTTTATGGTGAATGTTTTCAAAGTTACAACTAAGACCAAGGGGTCAAATGAACACCACCTCACTTTCCCTTTGGCCTTAAAACCAAACTCATATTTTCAAAGATTTTTGTGTTTACTTAGTTATTTAGATTAAATTTTTATTTGTCAAAAAGAGGGATGTTGTATGCATGCTCTTCCATTTGTCCCCTTTAGGTAACACTTGGAATCAAAAGAATTTTTGAGCATCCAAGGAAGGTAAAATATGTTTCTGTTGCATTTTAGTTGTGTGTTTTATTCATATTTGTTAATTAATCTCTCCCTAGTGTTTAGGCCTAGAGATGTTATGATAGTTAATGTGTTTCTTTCATTTTGTTTTCATTTTGAAACTAACCCCATACTAACCATCCTCTCTTGAGTCAAATCCCTATCCACATATGGCATGCCTAGTGGGACTAGATGCATCCCACATATGAAGATCATTTTAAATCTTTAAAATATTTATTTAGACCATTAAAACTCTTGAAAATTGATTTTCTACCTTTATTTTTCCATTTTTTATTTACCACGGGTTTATATGGTAACCAACATCAGCTCGTAAGATTGACATTAGTTAGATAGCTTAACCGATGTTGATTAGTAAAATTGAGATTGGTTGGATACCTACCTTTGGTCACATTGGTATAATTGATGTTAGTTGGATAATCAATATCGATTATAAAATGTAACCATCATCGGTTATATAAACCGATGTTGATCAATATGTTTTTCTTCAAACACAGACCTAAGAGCTCTTTTTCTAAAGTTCATTATTTCAAACCTAAAAGAGATTCAAGACTAAAGGACATGCTAACATTTTTGTTGTAGGACCAATCTTGACATTTTCTAAAAACATTTTTAGATCACCTTTTGCATGCTTAAAAATCAATTAGGAACCTTGTTTTGGTGTTTAACAAAAAATTTAGATGTTTATGGTGAATGTTTTCAAGGCTACAACGAAGACCAAGGGGTCAAATGAACACCACCTCACTTTCCCTTTGTCCTTAAAAATAAACTCACTTTTTCAAAGCTTTTTATGTTTACTTAGTTATTTATATAAAATTTTTGTTTGTCAAAAAGATGGATGTTATATGTATGCTCTTCCATTTGTCCCCTTTAGGGAACCCTTTGAATCAAAAGCTCCATTCCTATTGCAAGTATCCTAGTCTAAGGCTTAGAAAGAAAGTCATCTAAAACACTCCCCAAAAAATCATCAAAATTTGGGTGACCTTGAAAATGACCCTAAAGTCTTTCTACTTTCATGCTTTATTTATTTATATGCAAACTTGGCTTATAAGGGGGATTTCATCACCTCCCATGAGTTCTTTAGGGAAACTTTGATCCAAGTTTTCACCTCCGAACATTGACTTCATTTGGAACCTAATTAGATTTTCACATGGGATGTAGTGTCACTTTGGATATTGCATTACACTGAGCAAACAACAGGATGTAGTCGTTGAAAAAAAAATAGACCTTTTTATATCAAGCCAAGTGATACAAATGCAAAATCTATGATTTTATTTTGCATTGTTTGGCATGAAAGTCATTTTTCATTTGATTCCCCTATATCATTCAAAAAATTGTTAGATCTTAGACAAACCCCCACTTGTCGTAGAAGTATTATTGATGTAAGGTGCACCTCAAGGTCCATGTCACAGTACTATCATTTAAGAGAAGGGGGGGTGTAAAAAACATAATATATAATTTGTATTTAGTTTTGGATAAACACTTAAAATCCTCTCAAACGATGTATATTGATGGAGTCCAACAATACCAAGCAACCTTATTAGTTTAAGATCTAAGAGCTATTAATTAGTTGGTCTTGTCCTTGATTAAAGTCTTATTTGAAGTCAAAACTTGGTGTAAACCAAAAATTCAAACCAAACACATGGTCGTAATTTTCCTTTGAAAAAAGAGGCATTATAGTGCCCAGGTGAGATCATCAATTTGCCTTGTTGAAATTTCATAAAAATCTTGAGAGTCATATCACCCACTTTAGCATAGTTATGCTACCCAATTGAGTCTAGACCTTTACCAAAGTTGTTTAAATTCCTTCACTTATAATCTAAATTTGAAATTTCACCTTTATAAGTTCATAGGGTTGATGTGTTAAGTGCGTTCACAATTTAAACTAAACTTGAGGGAACTTAGGTTCAATTTTTAGTTTGGTTTGAATGCCATTTTAGACTCAAGATCATTGTATCCATTTGATAGACTTAAGCCATTTTGTGCTAAACATTTGCACTTTGAGTATATGTACCACAACATTTTGAGTCAAGAAAAGTAGTTTTATACTATCAAAATTGTGGTAAAATGTCTTTGCCTTAGAGAGTTTATGAAATAAACTTTTTTGTCACACCTTTTGGGGAGTGAAACACTACCTAAATCATTCCAAATATTATTTCATAAACCCTCTTGCATATAATTTAAGTTTTTTACTATATTATTAGACCCATCTAACTATAATTTTGTGATATTTTGAATAATATAGTTATATAGTTCACTTTTGACTAGCTTATTTTTCAAAAGAACCAAGTTTTATACCATTATTTATGAGAAAATAAAATATCTCTAAAAGTATCTTTTGTTTCATACCTTATACCTAGATGATCAAGTTCATGTCCAAGATTCAAATGCCTAGTGTTTTTTAGAAGTGTTTCAAATCTATTAGATTAAAACTTCCATCTATTTCAAAGTCTAGCTTTTGACACTGTTTGGCCAAGAGTCCTAGTGCTTGCCTTGTTTGAGCCTAGTTTTTGATGACATATTTGGCCAAAATACCTAGAAACTTTTAAATTCCTAGATTAGACTGATTTAAAGCATTTCAACCTTAGAGTTTGGCATTTTTATTTTTGGTCTATTTACTTGTTTATCTTTGTGTGAATAGTGAAATGTTAGATACTTCACTCTAGCTTGTTTCCTCAAAAATATTTGCATAAACCTTTTGATCCTTTTGATGAATCTAGACCAAGTTGGAAAATAATCTACTTTAGATTATATCCTTTTTAGAGTTTTTATATGTCTTTGACCTTTTATCACAAAGCATTGACTATGGATCCCAACAGGGATTCCTATACTTGTAGTGGACTCATGTACAATCTAGGGATTAGTAATGTAGTTATTTAGGAAGAAATGGTGCAAGACCCCTATGTGGATAATATTACTTATGAGATGGATTATTATCCCTCTTATAATACTCAATCACAAGCATAAAGCCAAGTTCCACTAGCTAACTATCTAGTTAACACACCACCTTATTTAGAACAAGACCAAGAATAAACCGCATAATACCTAGCTATAATACCCATAGTGGATGAGTTAGTTCTTTAATAGTCATATTATACTAATACAACTTCCATGTATGATCCATTCTTGTTTGAATGACATTTTTTAGAGAACAAAGATGAGATTTTGGTTAGAGTCATAGAGGTAGGGGCCAAGTTTCCAGCAGACTTCCCCCATGAAAATTTACCAAGTCTAGTAAGAGTGTCCCATAATATCATTTACGATAAACAGTCTTCTTCTATAAATCCTATGGCTCTAATCCAAACAACGTACCAAGATCCTAATATATCTAATCAAGTCAAAAACATCATGGAAGATTAATTTAACCAAATACAAATAGCATATCAAACCTACCTAAATTTAGCACATGATTTTAATCAGATGAACATGGTGAGTAAGCCTCTCATTCACCTAGTTACTTCAATAGGAGTGTTGATAGAGTTAACTAGACAAGAGAATTTAGCATAGTTATGCTACCCAATTGAGTCTAGACCTTTACCAAAGTTGTTTAAATTCTTTCACTTATAATCTAAATTTGAAATTTCACCTTTATAAGTTCATAGGGTTGATGTTTTAAGTGCGTTCACAATTTAAACTAAACTTGAGGGAACTTAGGTTCAATTTTTAGTTTGGTTTGAATGCCATTTTAGACTCAAGATCATTGTATCCATTTGATAAACTTAAGCCATTTTGTGCTAAACATTTGCACTTTGAGTCTATGTACCACAACATTTTGAGTCAAGAAAAGTAGTTTTATACTATCAAAATTGTGGGAAAATGTCTTTGCCTTAGAGAGTTTATGAAATAAACTTTTTTGTCACACCTTTTGGGGAGTGAAACACTACCTAAAACATTCCAAATATTATTTCATAAACCCTCTTGCATATAATTTAAGTTTTTTACTATATTATTAGACCCATCTAACTATAATTTTGTGATATTTTGACTAATATAGATATATAGTTCACTTTTGTCTAGCTTATTTTTCAAAAGAACCAAGTTTTATACCATTATTTATGAGAAAATAAAATATCTCTAAAAGTATCTTTTGTTTCATACCTTATACCTAGATGATCAAGTTCATGTCCAAGATTCAAATGCCTAGTGTTTTTTAGAAGTGTTTCAAATCTATTAGATTAAAACTTCCATCTATTTCAAAGTCTAGCTTTTGACACTGTTTGGCCAAGAGTCCTAGTGCTTGCCTTGTTTGAGCCTAGTTTTTGATGACATATTTGGCCAAAATACCTAGAAACTTTTAAATTCCTAGATTAGACTGATTTGAAGAATTTCAACCTTAGAGTTTGGCATTTTTATTTTTGGTCTATTTACTTGTTTATCTTTGTGTGAATAGTGAAATGTTAGATACTTCACTCTAGCTTGTTTCCTCAAAAATCTTTGCATAAACCTTTTGATCCTTTTAATGAATCTAGACCAAGTTGGAAAATAATCTACTTTAGATTATATCCCTTTTAGAGTTTTTATAACTCTTTGACCTTTTATCACAAAGCATTGACTATGGATCCCAATAGGGATTCCTATACTTGTAGTGGACTCATGTACAATCTAGGGATTAGTAATGTAGTTATTTAGGAAGAAATGGTGCAAGACCCCTATGTGGATAATATTACTTATGAGATGGATTATTATCCCTCTTATAATACTCAATCACAAGCATAAAGCCAAGTTCCACTAGCTAACTATCTAGTTAACACACCACCTTATTTAGAACAAGACCAAGAATAAACCACATAATACCTAGCTATAATACCCATAGTGGATGAGTTAGTTCTTTAATAGTCATATTATACTAATACAACTTCCATGTATGATCCATTCTTGTTTGAATGACATTTTTTAGAGAACAAAGATGAGATTTTGGTTAGAGTCATAGAGGTAGGGGCCAAGTTTCCAGCAGACTTCCCCCATGAAAATTTACCAAGTCTAGTAAGAGTGTCCAATAATATCATTTACGATAAACAGTCTTCTTCTATAAATCCTATGGCTCTAATCCAAACAACGTACCAAGATCCTAATATATCTAATCAAGTCAAAAACATCATGGAAGATTAATTTAAACAAATACAAATAGCATATCAAACCTACCTAAATTTAGCACATGATTTTAATCAGATGAACATGGTGAGTAAGCCTCTCATTCACCTAGTTACTTCAATAGGAGTGTTGATAGAGTTAACTAGACAAGAGAATTTAGCATAGTTATGCTACCCAATTGAGTCAAGACCTTTACCAAAGTTGTTTAAATTCCTTCACTTATAATCTAAATTTGAAATTTCACCTTTATAAGTTCATAGGGTTGATGTGTTAAGTGCGTTCACAATTTAAACTAAACTTGAGGGAACTTAGGTTCAATTTTTAGTTTGGTTTGAATGCCATTTTAGACTCAAGATCATTGTATCCATTTGATAAACTTAAGCCATTTTGTGCTAAACATTTTCACTTTGAGTCTATGTACCACAACATTTTGAGTCAAGAAAAGTAGTTTTATACTATCAAAATTGTGGGAAAATGTCTTTGCCTTAGAGAGTTTATGAAATAAACTTTTTTGTCACACCTTTTGGGGAGTGAAACACTACCTAAAACATTCCAAATATTATTTCATAAACCCTCTTGCATATAATTTAAGTTTTTTACTATATTATTAGACCCATCTAACTATAATTTTGTGATATTTTGACTAATATAGTTATATAGTTCACTTTTGTCTAGCTTATTTTTCAAAAGAACCAAGTTTTATACCATTATTTATGAGAAAATAAAATATCTCTAAAAGTATATTTTGTTTCATACCTTATACCTTGATGATCAAGTTCATGTCCAAGATTCAAATGCCTAGTGTTTTTTAGAAGTGTTTCAAATCTATTAGATTAAAACTTCCATCTATTTCAAAGTCTAGCTTTTGACACTGTTTGGCCAAGAGTCCTAGTGCTTGCCTTGTTTGAGCCTAGTTTTTGATGACATATTTGGCCAAAATACCTAGAAACTTTTAAATTCCTAGATTAGACTGATTTGAAGCATTTCAACCTTAGAGTTTGGCATTTTTATTTTTGGTCTATTTACTTGTTTATCTTTGTGTGAATAGTGAAATGTTAGATACTTCACTCTAGCTTGTTTCCTCAAAAATCTTTGCATAAACCTTTTGATCCTTTTGATGAATCTAGACCAAGTTGGAAAATAATCTACTTTCGATTATATCCTTTTTAGAGTTTTTATAACTCTTTGACCTTTTATCACAAAGCATTGACTATGGATCCCAACAGGGATTCCTATACTTGTAGTGGACTCATGTACAATCTAGGGATTAGTAATGTAGTTATTTAGGAAGAAATGGTGCAAGACCCCTATGTGGATAATATTACTTATGAGATGGATTATTATCCCTCTTATAATACTCAATCACAAGCATAAAGCCAAGTTCCACTAGCTAACTATCTAGTTAACACACCACCTTATTTAGAACAAGACCAAGAATAAACCGCATAATACCTAGCTATAATACCCATAGTGGATGAGTTAGTTCTTTAATAGTCATATTATACTAATACAACTTCCATGTATGATCCATTCTTGTTTGAATGACATTTTTTAGAGAACAAAGATGAGATTTTGGTTAGAGTCATAGAGGTAGGGGCCAAGTTTCCAGCAGACTTCCCCCATGAAAATTTACCAAGTCTAGTAAGAGTGTCCCATAATATCATTTACGATAAACAGTCTTCTTCTATAAATCCTATGGCTCTAATCCAAACAACGTACCAAGATCCTAATATATCTAATCAAGTCAAAAACATCATGGAAGATTAATTTAACCAAATACAAATAGCATATCAAACCTACCTAAATTTAGCACATGATTTTAATCAGATGAACATGGTGAGTAAGCCTCTCATTCACCTAGTTACTTCAATAGGAGTGTTGATAGATTTAACTAGACAAGAGAATTTATATTTTGACCCATTCATATAAACTAATTTGAAAGATAACTTGATGCATATGCTCATTATTGAAGAAGTGTCTTTGACCTCTACATAAAATAGTGATATAAACTTAGTGGATAATGTGCAAACAACATCCAATCCCAATCAAAGTGGTACTGATGTACAAACAACTAGCCAATAACATGTGCCTATAATTAATCCCATGAGTATATCATCATACTAGGGAATAGGATTTTTTACACCTCAAAACCAACGGACTACTTCCTCAAGTATACAACCTACAGTATTAGGTAATCAAACAATGAACAATTTCACATATCAATGATATAATGTGATGAATCCTACTCCTCCTCAACAAGTAATGAGTAGTATTATACAATAGTAGACACAATCTAGTGTATTAACATAATAGAGGACAAATACATTACCACCTCAATCAAGGGAAACAAAATTTCCACTTTATCAGGTAATGACAAACATACCTCTTCAGTAATAGACTGATATGCCAATCTAAAACCAATCAATAACTAGTCAACAACGTATAAATATTGGTCAGTGATAGATGCCAAATCTACAACCTATTTTCACTTCCTCATAGGGATTCATGCAACAAAGAGGTCCGCATGTTTCTCAAGTACATACTAGATAACCATTTGTTCAAAATGTGCCACAAATCTAGAGATAGGGTCTTGGTCCACAAGTTCCCACTCAGTAACAAGGTTCAATTAGTTATCAAAATGTCTCTTTTCAACCACAATAGGCATAGTATAGCTATATCCCTCCATCCCAACCACAAAATCCTCCAAGTTAAAACTTTTTCACCAACCCAAACTAGACTATCACACAACCAAATGTGAAATTTCAAGTACATCCTAATCCATGTATGTGTATTCCTGGTTCATTACCCAACTAAACCAATATACCCCAATAGGTATCTATATCATACCTTATTCAAAGTGTCCCACTTTTGACCTCCTAACCACCTACCCAAACCAATGTTCCTTCCAATTTCCTATCCCAAGAATTAAAACAGATGAAGGATGCAATTACTGCCATTCAAGCTGGTAAATAGATTAAAAATTTCAAATTGGATGATGTGTTTCCTACCAATTCAACATGGAGTATTTTTAGATATCATTTCCTCTAGGATACAAACCACCAATATTTGACAAATACAAAGGGAAAGGTGACCCTAAGGCTCATTTGATCAAATTCTTTATCACATGTCAAACAGTGGCACATAACAACATATACCTTTTATTTTTGTTCCCAAAGAGCTTGGATATAAAATATTTGGAGTGGTTTTTAAAGTTACCCAAAAATTTAGGAACAAATTTTGATGATCTTTTTTACAAGTTTGTGTAGCACTTTTCCTATAATCTCGAGCATGAGATTTCATTAGTGGAATTAATGCAAGTAAAGCAAAAAGTTGATGAAAATTTTGTAACTTATTTATAGTGATGGAAATCCCTTGCAATCTATTTCACCCATATTTTACTAGATAAATAATTAGCTACTATGTTTACCAAAAAATTTCATAGTGAGACAGCTTATCATTTGGAACTATAATGTGCACATATTTTCAAGGAAATCATCCATAAAGGCTTGTTGATTGAGTGAGTGCTCGTCTATAAAAGAGTCATCTAGCTTAATTAAATAAATCAAAATCAAGGTACCAATTAGGGAAATGACCAACATCAACATCCCATTCAAGTGCAAGCATCACAATCAGCACAGGCCAATAACCAAGAAAGACTGAAATAATTCAATCGTAATAAGAATGTTGTGGGAAATGGAGTAACCAAATCTCATCATATCCAAATAGTGCAAAAATAATTTTCACCACCTTTTCATCTTACTCCTATCTAGTAACCTCTTCAACCAATACCATAAGCACAACAACCAAGACCTACACAACAAATACAACCTTTACCATTACAAACCCCTCCTCTTAGGAGAAATATGCCTACACGTCATGTCTTTTGTGACCTAGGAGAATCTATTGAGTCTATATTTTAAAAGATTTCTACCACTAATTTGATTATTTGGCCTATACTAAAGCATTATCTGCAAGACATTCTTATCCTAATTAGTACCATGAAAACAAATTATGTGACTATCATCAGGTCAACGAGCATAATCTATGAAGATGTGTCTAAATCAAGAATTTATTTGAGAATATGTTAGAGAATGGGGAGATAAAATTGGATAATGGTTTTTAAACTTCCAATAAAACTCTTTATATTTATAAAAAACCCTTTCCTTGACATAACAATCAATAACAACAAAATAATCAATAATAGCAACAATAATAGCTAGTGTAGCAGTAAAATCAACAATATGAAAATCAAAGGCTGAATTAATAGAATCAACAAAATCAATAGTAGAACCCACAATGAAAAAACAATGGAAAAAACCAAGGTTAGAATGGTAACAACCAATAAACTTACTATGAAATTTCACATGATGATAATAGGGTTATAGGTTATATTGTAGAGGGTAGTATTAATACCATCTCCATTAATCCTAGACCAAGCACTAATCAGCCTAGACTATTGCTAAACAACAAATTTAAACCAAATTACATGGATAATCCTTCTTTTACTTGAGAATGCATATAAGCAAACCATCAAACTAGGAATCACCCTTTTGGACCTTATATTGACAACTCATCCTTGCCATGTGACCACATGTAAGTGCACTAGCAACCAAGACTTTTCCTATCTAGCCCCACACCATTCCCATCATTGGTTAGCAATAATGGTCTAGTATTTAATCATGATTGTGCAATCAAAACTCAGAGGTCAAAGATTAATATCCTAGGCCAACAACCATCTACCACTTTGCCTATCATCTAACCAACCAATCATCCTTGAAATAAACCATTCACTACTAATCAAGACAAGAAGTTTGATATTATGGAACAATTACATAAGACACTAGCATAAATTTTATTTTAGGTTTTCTATGAATATAAATTATCCAAAAGAACTTCTAGAATGAGTTTTTGACCCAATATATTATTTATAGTGACATGTCCCTAGATAAATTTCAAGCTTTGGTTGGACACCTAGCTCCAGCCCAACAAGTCATATTCAACCAAAGTGATCTATCTTCTTTTGGCCCACTCTATAATAATCCATTATACATATAAATTTATATAATACATCATAAAGTGAAATGTGTCCTTATAGAAAATGGATCTGGCCTCAACATAGTGTCTCTAAAGTTCATCAAGATTCTTGGGTACACAATGGTAGATCTTCAACCAAAAAGAATAACCATCAAAGCCTATGATAATCAAGAAAGAGAATCACAAGGCACCATTAGTTTATCAATTATCATTAGGCCTTTGACTCATGATACACTTTACCATGTCCTTGATATTGAGTTATCATAT
This sequence comes from Torreya grandis, assembly GCA_037957365.1. NCBI lineage: Eukaryota > Viridiplantae > Streptophyta > Pinopsida > Cupressales > Taxaceae > Torreya > Torreya grandis. The sequence goes on from JARHVA010008164.1 coordinate 136,384, forward strand.
AATATGCTTCTAGGAAGGCCTTGGTTACATAAGATTCATGCAGTCCCATCAATGTTGCACTAATGTATCATGTTTTCCCACTTAGGGATGGAAGTGAATATTCTAAGAGATTTACACCCATATGAACACTGAAATCATCTTAAGTCCAAATTTAAAAGATATAATTATTAGTACAACATGAAACCAAGTTCCAAGAAGGATAAAGGAAAGTTTATACTTATTGATCCTTCACCAGATAATTGTATAGATCCTAACACTTTAGATTCCCTTTCCCACATGCCATCTCCTGAAGCTTCTTATCATTTCACCATTTCAGATAATGGACCAAGAGCATATGTAACCCATGATAAATTTCATATTACCAATCTTCCTCAGAATCTAAAAACCTTTGGGTGGCCTAAAGTCACTCCACATATGCATTGGAAACAAAAGAACAAAGATAAGGGACCTATCACATTTATACCAACATCTGGCCTAGAACCTAATCCTCTTGAATGGGATGAATCATGGTTATATAATGATAACCAAGCTGATTATTATAGAAATGCAAAGTATCATATTCCCAATAGGATTATGGAGAATCACAATTATGAAGGAAGAGGCCTTAGACCAAATAAACAAGGAACCATCACACTAATTTCCATGACTAAGTATGAAAGACCTTATGGACTTGGATTTAAAGCACTTGGGGGTGACCCCAAATATCTTATTTAAACTCCATCACTAGTAACTGGTGATGATGATGTCAACAATGAAGTAGAGTCTAGTCATTACGTCACCTTTGATGACCTAGCTGAAACCCACCTATTTGATAACCATGCCATTTTTACCCTTACCCTAGCCATTCATCACAACCCTTTCACATAATATTATCCCCAACTGATAGATTAAGACCAACAATAATCCAATCTATTGATTGATGAGTTTTAGAATGATGAGGCATTATGTGACTTTTTAGGCCTTAGAGATAACACTTTGTTGGGAGAACAAAAATTAGGATTCTTGATCACATTGGATCTTGTAGCCTATTTTAGAGAAAGAGTGAACACCCTTAGCCAAAAATAAATAAGTAAAACATTGAGGTCCCAAAGTGAAAACCTCTTTAAGGCCCTTTCTGATGAGGTAAAAAGTAAATATAAAGGCCAGTCTAGTGGTGAAAACCTATTTTAGGTACCATTAGATGGGGGAGTTCATTTTTCTTTGAATTTAGACTAAGAGACCACCAATGATGAACTTGCATGTGGATCTAAGTTTAGCTTTGAGTAATAAAAAGTATTTAATAAAATTATTCAATATTTTTTAACTATTTTTGTCACATGGCAAGATCTCCCATTAGGGGACTCAGATTCATCATGCCTAGGAGAAGTTGAAGAGCAAATCCTAATGGAAGAACCTGACATAATTCAATAGTTCAAGTCATTGCCTACTATCCTAGTTCAAGTCATGGGGAACATTTTTTTATCAGGTAATCACATTTGGCTTTAATAATGATAGAGCTACATATCAAAGGGCCATAACTATCATATTACATGATATGATGTATGATATTATTGAAGACTATGTCGATGACATATTAGGAAAATCCAAAACTAGGGCCAACCATCTAGTAGTGTTGCATAAGATATTTGAAAGATTATAGGAGTACAAAGTTAGAATCAATCTAAATAAATGTGTGTTTAGTGTAATTTCAAGTAAATTACTTAGCTTCATCATGTATCATAGAGGTATTGAAGCTGATCTGACTAAATTCTATGTTATAATCAAGATGCTGCCACCAACCAATTTAAAGTAACTCCATAGTTTGCAGGGTAAGCTCTAGTCAATCCGATGCTTCATCTCTAAGTTAGAAGATAAGTGTCATATATTTACACAAATTTTGAATAAAGAAGTTTCATTTTACTAGGATGATCACTACCAAATATATTTTTAACAACTTAAAGACTATCTTGTTAATCCCCCTGTTTTATTACCTCTTATGCCAGGAAAGCCATTCTTGTTATACCTATTAGCTACTGACCATGCTCTGGGGGTAATCTTGGATCAAAATGATGAAAATGTAAAATATCATGTTTTATACTACCTAAGCCATACCTTGGTTACATATGAACATAACTATGCATCTATTAAACAATCTTGTCTACCCATAGTCTTCACAACTCAAAAACTGCACCATTACATGTTGAATAATAAGACCATAGTCATTTCAAAAGTAGATCCACTCAAGTATATACTATCTAAAATATATTTTCAAGGTGTAATGGCCAAATTAATCATGATTATCAGTGATTTTGACATAGAGTATGTTAATCATAAGCTAATCAAGGGACAAGTTCTTGTAGATCAACTTGTTGAAGTACCTCTCATAGACACACAACCACTCACATTTTAATTTATTGGTGAATCCATAATGAACATCATTGACACATACCTTTAGGATCATCCCTAGAAACTATATTTTGATGGTTCATTTATTTCACATGGATCAGTTGTAGGCCTATTGCTTATTACACCATAGGGGGATCTAATCCCTAAATCATTTAGAATTAGCTTTTCTTGTACAAACAACATGGTCGAGTATGAAGCACTTTTTTTAATACTTCAACAAGTAGTGAATTGGAGTATATCTAATCTTCAATTTTATGGTGATTCTTATTTAATCATCAATCAGGACACAAATCATTTTTAAACTAAAGATGACAAGCTAGTCCCATATAAAGCCATGGTTGACACTCTTAAGCAAACAAATTGCCAATATTCAATTTGAGCACATACCAAGGGATATTAATAGAATTAAAGATGCCATGTATATTATTGGCTCTTTAATTTGACAAACAAATAATCTAGGGGGTATCATTTCCTCAACAAGAATTTGTTAGCACTGGCTTATGAACCTTCAACCATTGCCATGATTTATGATATTATTGGTCCTAATTCTATCAAGTACTCAAAACTTTAAAACTACCTTCATGACCAAGTTTTTACACCTAATTTATCTCAAAAACAAACCAAATCCTTCATTCAACATTCCACTCATTATACTCTACTTGGATCCACCCTTTACCATCATAGTTTTGATGGTACTCTGCTTCATTTTTTAACTTTGGTAGAATCTACACTAGTGTTAAGAGAAGTTCACAAAGGAGTATATGGTGCTCATTCTAGTGGGGTAGTACTATCTGAAAATATCTTGTATATTTTTTATTATTGTCTTATAATAGACACAAATGTTTTTTCATATGTAAAAAAGTGTGACAAACGTCAACAACATGCTAATTTGATCCATGCCCCCAAAAAACTTTGAAATCGATGTTGACACCATGGCCATTTTCTACATGGGGACTTGACCTCATTGGGAAGATAAACCCCACTTCATCTGATGGCCATAAACATATCCTTACCGCTACCAAATATTTTATGAAGTGGGTTGAAGATATACCCCTCACGTGACTAGAAAGCAAATTTCTAAATTTATTTTCAACCATCTAATTTGCCACTATATTATCCCCTTTGATATTATATTTGATAATGGAGGATCATTCAATAATGAATATGTACACCAAATATGTACTAATTATAACATCATATAACATTTTTCTATAGCATATTACCCTCAATTTAATGACCAAGCTGAGGTATCCAACAAAGCCTTTGTCAATATTCTCAAAACAATTGTTAATGATGTCAGTTGTGATTATAACTTATAGATATTCCCCACCATTTTGGTATACCATACCAATCATTCTACTCTCATAGGAGCCACTCCATTCTCACTCATTTATGATACTAAATCCATCCTTCCCATTGAGGTCAAATTGCCTTCACTATGCATCTTTTTCAAACATGTCTTAGATGATCATGACTATTGAGTAGCTCACCTACAAGAGCTAGATCTACTTGATGAGAACTACATGGTTGTGTTCAACAATATTTAAGCATATTAGAACCAACTCAAAGGCCACTATAATTGACATGTTAAGTATAAAACATTTGAAATTGGTGATCTTGTTCTTAAAGAAAACCAAAAAAATACCATGGCTGAGAAAAAACATAAAGGTAAATTCAAAAAAAACTAGATAGGGCCTTTCATCATTACTAAATATTATGGATCAGGAGCATATAGGCTTTCCACATAAAACATAAATGAACTTCTTGATTCCATGAACATTATTCATCTCAAGTGGTTCTATACTTAAATAATAAGGTTAATGACCATTTTAGTTGTGCCATTTTATCACTATTATTCTTTGTACAAATACCATCCTTATCCATCCTCTTTGTTGTATCCACTTTCTGCTTCTATTCTATTGGCCTAGTGTGTTATAAAGCCTAGCCCATTTGACCTTGGTTTTTTCCATTCATTATGTAGTTTTAACATCAAGGTATCTGATCAATTTCATTAGTTCATTTAAGTAATTTAGGTAGAGATCATATTTTAGGATAGTGTGATAGAAGTTTTAGTACTTGCATCCTTAATTTGTTATTCATTTCTTACCACCAGTCTTTATACTATTTATAACCACATTTGGGTAAATTTGTACCATTGATCTATGTCATTATGTCCTAGTTAGAACCGCTTATGGGAAAACTAGGGGAAACATTAAACCTTGACCTACCAACTTGTCACTTCCTATGTTGTACTATACCTTGTTACCAACTATGCCTTTTTTGTTTGAATTGATTGCTATATTAGTCAAACTCCTCCAATGTAAAGGTGGAACTATAGTGACCTAAGGTTTTACTCTGGGACTATGTAGGTAGAACACAATACTTTTTGAGGTCAGCTCAATCACCTTAAGCCACACTCTCACCATTTTATGAGCAACCTAAGCCATATTATCACCATTTTGTGAGTAACCTAAGCCGCACTCTCACCATTTTGTGAGCAACCTAAACCATGCTCTGACCATTTTATGAGCAACCTAAGCCACACTCTCACCATTTTGAGATTAACTTAAGCAATGCTATCATCATTTTATGAGCTTGAACCATTTAAGTGTCTTGTCATTCTTGATCTAGTTGAGATACTTCAAAAAATTCCAAAAATCATTAGAAAAGAACAAAAAACATTGACCACTTATTTGCCTTAAGGATTATAGGATGCTTATTAAGTTACCAACAAATCACTTGCCACTTAGTTTCCCCATCCTTTCTTGCATTTTATCTCATGCGCTTGTCATTTTTTAAGACCATTCCTCTTCTTATACACATTTATTATGTTTGTTTTCCTCAGTTATCACATTCTTCTCATTCCTTAGAACTACATTTGGCCTAAAGTTTGTAATTGGATATTACATCCATGGAACTATGTAGGTAGCATCCAATTACCTAGTGCATATAGAGACATCTTGGCTACCCCATTCCTTTTCTTCTATTCCCCCATTTTATTCATTTGTCAAGTTGTCACCTATTTTATAGGGGTAATGTTTATAAGGTTTATATTACATTGTTTGTTTATTTATTTCCACTTATTTTTTTGTTTATTTATCTATTTATTTGCTTTCAACACTGTTGCCTTGATTTTGTTTATGTGTGTTCATTGGGTGATTCCTTGGCCACACTTACACTTGAATCCATCCATATTCATATGCTTACATTGTCATCATGGTTTCTATCATTGGTGCACTGTTTTATATTGAGTATTGGATTATGGGAGCCAATCCTTATGCATATTTTGGCTAAGTCCTCATGATGCTATACCATGATGCCTACTGACACATGCTACAACAAACCTCAAAATTTCAAAGTCTATTCAACAATGGTAGCATCTCTTCAGCACTAACATCTTGATTCCATCCTAATCATATGTCATTGAAATAGTAGCCGTCTTCATTGTCTATTGAAAGAATCCTTAATCTTTATTAATTTAAATGAGCATCTCCCTACTAGTAGGTTGTTCTAATTCATCATTATCCTCTATGTTAATTTATCATCATTCCCAAATAATTTTATCATATTTTCCATAATCAAGGTCCAATGATTATAACCTCCTATGGGTAAATCATTGCACACCATCCCACTTGCATTTCTCAATGATTATTACCACCTTTGGGTAAATCATTATGTTGTCACCACTTTAATTTTTTTTGCCCATACAAGGGCATGTTATTGTCTTGTTTGTTTATCCTAACTGGGGCATGTCCATCTTCTTAATGATTATAACCACCTTTGGGCAAATCATTATGTTATCATACCATGTTGCCACTATTAGAGTACAATGCTTATAACCACTTTTAGGTAAACCATTATACACTATCCCACTTTCAATCTCAATGATTTTCACTATTTTTTTAATATCATTATGTTTTCACCCTATCATCTTTCCTTTCTTTGGTCCCCTCACTTTGTGTCTTTATTTTCAAGGGATCGTTTGCTAACTTACTTGTGCCAATCCTTCCCTCAAGGGTACATCATGCAGTTAGTTTATCATCATTATAGTTTTAGGCATACATGACCTTTTCATTCTTTGATAAGATGTTACTGTGCTTATATCTTACAATGCCTTCCCAAATAGGGGTAAATTGTAGACACCTAAAACTAGCGACTAATAACCTCCAACTAGGCTTTTGACCAATTTCCACCCAAAATGTATAGTTTAGCCTAAAAACATTAAAACATGTTATTGGCTAAAGTATCATTAAATGGGGTAATGTAATTTATGGGCTAGCTAACTTTGATAAGATCATTTCAAGTCAAAATGTTAATTTTACACATGGGTGCTCTAGATTTCTCTTTCGTATCAAATCCTCTACACAAGATACATGCCTTTGTTATTTTATATTGGTAACATCCTAAATGGGAATATGGTTCTAATACATCTAACGTCACCTTTCAATTCTAGTCTAGTCAAATTTTGGACCAATAACAAGACATTTTGATCAATTTACGTAATTTGTGCATAAAGTGCTTTAACATGATTAAGAGCTAATTAACCCAAATCAAGGCATAATTAAAAATTCCATGAAAAATTGTTTAATAATTGATTTTACATATGAATATAGAATATTTTCATCATCAAGTGACCTCATTTCTTGGGAAGACATCCCTAGGCTATAAATGCCACAAATATCAAGATTTGTGCCCTTCATGCCTCATCAATGCCTTCCATAATGCCCTTCATGCCTCTTAATTTCCCCTTCTTCCAATTTCATGATGAGGATAATTATAAACTTAATTCCAAAAATTGAATTAATCTTCAAACACACATTTTCATCTCAGGTTAGATGGTTCAAGTGGATTCTGATCAATCTCAACAATCTATAAATAGGAGGCCTTAACACATCATTTATAAGCTATTTTTGTTTCAAATCTATAATGAAAAAATATCTTCAAGAATCCATTTTAATTAGTGTTACCATGCTAAATTGATTCCAAGCCATAAGTTAAAGGTTCCAAGGAGAGATGGAGGTAGCCAAGCTTCCATTGCCAAGGACTTCATGAGCACAAGTATGCAAGCCACTATAACAAGAATTTTAGAGCATCAAAGGAAGCTAAAAGAGGTTTGTTTTGCATTTTATTTGTGTGTTTTATTTATGTTTTTTAATTAAGCTCCCCTTAGTATCTAGGCCTAGAGATGTTATGCTAGTTAGTGTGTTTCTTACAGTTAGTTTATCATCATTATACTTGTAGGCATATAAGAACTTTTAATTCTTTAAGAAGATGTTACCATGATTATATCTGGAAATGCATTCCTAAATAGGGGTAAACTATAGACACCTAAAACTACCACCGATAATCTCCAACTAGGGTTTTGACCAATTTCCACCCAAAATGCATAATTTAGCCTAAAAACACTAAAACATGCTAAATGATGTGAAAATGACATATTAAAGTGTCAATATTGGATAAATTATCATTAAATGGGGAAATTTAATTTATGTTCTAACTAAATTGATCAGATCATTTCAAGTTAAAATGCTAATTTTGTGCCTAGGTGCTCTAGATTGCTCTTTTCTATCAAACCTTCTACACAAGATACATGCCTTTGTTATTGTTATTGGTAACATACTAAATAGGAATACAGTTCCAAGACATCTGACATCACCTTACAATTACAATCTAGTCAAATTTTGGACCAATAACAAGACATAATGATTAATTTGAGTACTTCATGCACAAAGTACTTAAACATGCTAAGGAGATAATTAACCCAAATCAAGACATAATTAAGAATTCCATGGAATTTTTTTGAATACTTGTTTTTAGAAATGAATATTTAATATTTGAATCATCAAGTGATCTCATTTCTTTGGAAGACATCCCTAAGCCATAAATACCAAAAATATCAGAATTTATGCCCTCCATACCTCATCAATGTCTTCCATGATGCCCTTCATGCCTCTTTATTTACCCTTCTTAAAATGTCATGATGAGGATAATTATAAACTTAATTCCAAAAATTTAATTAATCCTCAACCACACATATTTATCTCAAGATGGATATTTCAAGTTGATTCTGATCAATCTCAAAAATCTATAAATAGGAGGCCTTACCACATCATCTCTAAGAAATTTTTGGTAAAAAGTTATAATACATAAATATATTCAAGAATCCATTGAAATTAGTGTTACCATTTCAAATTTATTCTAATCCATAAGCCAAAGGTACCAAGGAGAGATGGAGGTAGACAAGCTTCCATTGCCAAGGACTTCATGATCACAAGCCGAGCAAGCCACTACAATAAGCATTTTAGAGCATCCAAGGAAGGAAAAAGAGGTTTATTTTACATTTATTTGTGTGTTTTATTCATTTTTATTAATTAATCTCTCCCTAGTGTCTAGGCCTAGAGATTCTATGCTAGTTAGTGTGTTTCTTTCATTTTTTTTTCATTTTAAAACTAACCCCATACTAATCATCCTTTCTTGAGTCAAATTCCTCGATCCACACATAGGTCCAGCCATATTAATATAATCCCATCTTGGAACCCTCAAGGCATTATCATCTCTTATGACTTTAAATTATTTGAAGACACTTCTAAGACAAGTAAAGATGGGATCCCCTTAGAGTCAGAGTAATAAGCTGAGGGAGTGAGCCATTTTACTGAAATGAATGAGCCCTACTCAGAGGAAATGGAGGAGGATGTTGTATAGGCCTGAGGCTAAGAAAATAAAGGTAGATACTCACTATGTGTCACGATGATGGAGGAAGTCATGACAATCAAGGCCAAAATGGATAAAATGCATAAATTGCATAAAATGGTGAGTAATGATTGAATATACCACCAAGTCTCTTCATCATGTGGCTTCCATGTTTTTTGTAATTAAGGATTTTGAAAATAAATTAAGGGATTTAGGTGTAAATACTCTTGGTGACTATAAGGAAATTGTTGAGTTCCTAGCCAAATATGGGACTACTGATAGCCCATATTTGCTTTACTAGTTTTGTGTGTTAGATTGTGTTTTTTCATTCTTGTTTTATATTATTATGTTGTGTATGTGTTGTCAGTGTGTGATTTTTATGTTGTTTCTTCCTCATTTGATATTTTTTGAGCCCATGGGGTGGCTTTGTAAAGGGCCCATAACCCTCTTTTCCTACTTATTTAATAAAAAAAAAAGATGTTTCCATATAATTTTTATAACCAAAGGAATAATTACTTTAGAAAACCACTAAATTTATAAAATATAGACCACATCATGAAAAATAAAAAATAATGGTAATATCTTACAAAAATGTATAGATAGTTAATAATTTAGTATATAACAATATATGATTTTTAAATTAATGATTATTTGTTTCAATTATAAACTTTCTATTAATGGTTTCCTGATTTCATTGTGGATACTAATACTTATTTTAATTGTTATAACATTTAATCAAATAAATAAATATCTACCATTGAAAGTGTGGAATTCATAATTGATTGTAGGGAAGAAGATTTTTCCAGACAATCAATTCCAAACTTAATAAAGTCTCACATGAAGATATTTTATTATTCACATGATAATTGATTCTTCACCAATCACTTCAAAACATTATATAATTTTATATGAATGTATTTGTTCAAAAATATAGTTTAATTTAGCAATGTTTTTAATGTGGACTTTTCCTAATAAAGAATATATCTGTGATGGAACTAACACAAAACTTTTATCCCTCATAGAATTTAAATTGATTAAGAATGACCAATGAAAATTTTAGTTGGATAATTTTATGTCTATGATGCTAATGATTTCAATAGTCCTAGAGAGGATTTCATAGGAAACTATGTTTAAATATTGCATAGATTTAAAGGAAAAAATTCAAGATTCATCATGGTAGAATGAAAAATATAGGTTATCGAGAGTGGAATTTTAGTAAGTTTAAAACCAAAATAAATGACTAACATTGTATATGTGTCATTTCATTAAAGGGGTTTTGTTAATATCTTAGTGTTGAACTATGTGAGAAATCATTTTTTATAATGACCAATCATCTCTATAAGAATAAAAGATGGAAATACACAAATTACTCCATTAAAGATAGTAATCACCTTTGAGTATCCTTAGATTACCTTGAATCTATAGATATTTATATAGTCAAAAAAAGGGAATGTACTTATATTAATAAAAATAGATTAGTAGATAAAATATTTATGTTAGCCAACAAAAGAAGGCTATTAAAATAAATTATAAAAAAAATTGCAACTTAACTCTATAAAAACAATTCACAATATTTATTAGTCCTAATATAATAAATAATAAAACAATAAAAAATAAATTCTCTTATTTTTAGATAAAAGACAAGGTACAATCATGTCCATAGTGTATTTAATCATGAATGTTATTAAAAAGTGGAAAACGATGATAAAATGAGCTTAGAAATCAAGGCAATTTTCCTTCAATCTTGGATTTAAATACAATTTTTTAAGAAAAAACTTTTTTATTAATTAAGGAATAATTAGAAATAAAAAAAATGTTTCTCATCATAGTGGGAAAATGATTATAAATCCATTTCCAAATACACTTTCAACAACATATCTAATATATAACTTTAAATAGCATACACATATGTCTCCCAACATGACATGCCTTCAAATATATGCTTCACATGTTAATTTTAACCTAATTCCTTCCACATTTAACCATAAAAGGGTGATTTAAAATATTGATAAATAACTTTAATTATAGGGGTTGAAAATAATTTCATAGACATATTTTTGTAAATATGGAATATGGAATTTATAGATGTGTAATTTGCAACATTATATGCCCAATAAAAGTGTGGATTTTATTGAATATTTTAAAATAATAATCCATATAGGAGGTTATCTCATGACCAAGAAATATCACTTGATAATGAAATCCAATCCCACATGGGTGAAGTGGGGATTTCAATATTTTTGTATTAAACACATAGGGGATTGTTGTTAGGTTGTGGAGCTAAAAGCTTCAACTGATGCAGACATGGAGGAGTTGCTGAGTGTCACAGTCACCAGTGTTGTTTAGGCCAACCAACATCGATCAGGGGTGAATAGAAGGGCAACCGACATCGGCAGGATTCGATTGACGTCAGTCATCTCTAGGCAAACAAGGACCGACGTCAGTCACCTGTGTGGTTCTAGAACTGCTCGTTGCATGAATAGTTAGTTTGTTGAACTGATTGTTTGCATGCAAAAGACTATTTTTGGTCTTAGAGCTACATGTCTAATTATTGTAAATCAGAAGTCTAAGTTATTGTTTAGTATGGCATCTATTTATAGACCCATTTCCATGTATTGTAATTATGAGCTAGAGAGGAAGGCAAGGAAGATCCTTCCAATTGTAAGATCATTTGAGTTGCAGGTTGTTGCAAGCTCATAGGAGATCTACATGTGTAAGTAAGGTCTATTGAGTTTCAGGTTGTTGTAAGCTTATGGGAGATCTACTTGAAGTACTTTGAGTACTTGGTGTACTGACAGTGTTATTTCTGACTCGTTGGAGGTGAACACCAATTTTGTGTTTGAGTTGTATGTTGGGACCATTTTTGGTAGGAGAGTGAACTCTTGACTGAGAATTACTGGGAGCCCTTGAGGTGTGGGAAGCCTCACAGAGGTGGAAGAAGAAGTGGCATCTTCTTTATTGTATTTTCTTTCTGAATGAGTATTAATACAAGATTGTGTATTGTCTCTCATATTCTGTGTCATTTGTGAATTCTAGTTACTTGTTCATTCTGGTATAATTTCATGTTTAGTTGCTAATACAAGGTAATCATATATACTCTTATTGTGGAGAGTAGGATCCTGACAGTTGGTATCAGAGCTTTAGGTTGGGTTTACTATCAAATTACATTAGATCTGGTTAGTGTTTGTTGATTACAGGTCACTCACAGGGGTTTCTATTTGAGTGGGAGTATAGCAATGGCAGAAGAAAGTAAGCTATGAATGGAGAAGTTTAATAGCAAGAACTATCAATTATGGAGGATGCAGATAGAAGATTATCTGTATCAAAAAGATTTGTACTTATCATTGCGTGGGGTTGCATGCAAGCCCACAAATATGAAGGATGAAGAATGGGAGGTTCTTGATTAGAAGGCTCTGGGATCTATAAGGTTGAGCCTTGAATCATCTGTGATTTCCAACTTATCACAGGCTAAGACAACGATAGAGTTGATGGAATCTTTGGCAAATTTATATGAAAAACCCTCAGCTTCAAATAAGGTATTTCTTATGAAGTAATTATTTAATTTGCAAATGTTGGATGGTAGATCTATACATAGTCATCTTAGTGATTTCCATGGTTTGGTAAACCAGTTAAATTCAGTCAATATTATTTTTTATGATGAAATTAAGGCTCTCTTAATCTTATGCTCATTACCTGAAAGTTGGGAGAGTTTGGTAATGGCAGTTAGTAATACTACATCTACTTCTAAAATCTTAAAAGTGGATGATGTTGTGAGTGTAATATTGAATGAAGAAATTCGTAGGAAAAGCATAGGTGAATCATCAGGGAATGCTTTAAGTGTTGAAAGTAGGGGAAGGCAAAGAGAGAAGATCAAGCATGGGAGATCAAGGTCAAAGATAGGCAGGAGATCCAAGTCCAGGTATGGTAGAATAACCTACTGGAAATGTGGAAAGCAAGGGCACATAAAGAGAGATTGTTGGTTGGGTGAAGATCATCATGAAGGACATGAAAAAGTAGATGTTACAGAGTTTGTTGCGTAGGATGCTCTGGTATGTTCCTTGGATAAAGTAAAATATTGGGTTTTAGATTCTGGTGCCTCTTTTCATGCATCCCCAAATAGGGAATTTTTTCATGAATATGTCTAGGGAGACTTTGGAGAAATTTATTTAGGGGATGGTAAGCCTTGTCAAATGGTTGGCAAAGGGAAAGTGAAGCTGAAATTACAGATGGGCAACACATGGGTGTTGAAGGAGGTCATGCATGTCCCTGTTCTGGAGCAGAATTTGATTTCTATTGGAAAGTTGGGTGATGAGGGTTGCATAGTAACTCTCATAGCATATTCTTGGAAGGATTCCAAGGGTGCACTTGTTTTAGCAGGAGGTAAGAAAGTAGATACTCTTTATCTATCTACTGATATTACTGATTCTCCTTCTGGGTTATCTACTTCAGTTGTAGATTTGAAGATGTGGCTTAATAAGCTTGGTCACATGAATAAGAAGGGGATGCATGTTCTTGAGTCAAAGGGTATGCTTTTAGATTTGAAAAGCATGGATCGATATTTCTATAAGCAAAGGAAGAAAGTGACGTTTCTTGAGAAATCTAATGTTTGTGACAAGAATAGGAAAACCTTGGTTTTTAAGGAGAAGATGATGGACAGAGATCAGTTTAAGGGGTTAAAGAATTCTAAGCAGAGCAAGGTTGATATGGATAAGGGTTTGATCCAAAAGGATCTCACATGTAAAAGTCATTGCTCACAAGTAAAACACAGAGACCGACATCAGTTAGAAAACCAACATCGGCATCCAGATAGGGACCGACATCAGCTATGTGCAACCTAACGTTGGTGACTCAGGATAGATAAACACCGGTGTCGGTCAATGGGAACTGACATCGGTGATGAGGTAGTCACATGGAACTGACATCGGTCAGGTATAGACTGAGATGTGATCAGCATCGGTCATTGAGATGGATTTTAGGTAGGCAGTAAGTTATCAAGGAGTTTCAAGCACCCATATGGAGGACTTGAAGGGTAAGTAAGCCTCAAATTCATCATTTACCTTCTTTACACTACTTGTTGCTCATTGATGGTCAAGAACCAAGAAGTTATTAAAGAAGCAGAGCAGGTAGATCCAGGAAATAGTGGTAGCTTGGCATGGATGAGGAATGTGATTCCTTGGAGAAGAACCAAACATGAGTTTTGGGTGGAGTTGCCAGCTGGAAGAAAGCACTAAGAGACGAATGGATGTACAGGATAAAGAAGAGCAAGAATGGACACGTGAGACAGAAGGCCAGGGTATATGGTCTTGAGTAAGCTGTAGGACAATGGAGGTTTGACCATTGTGTTTCTCTTTACCAGGTTGAATAATATTAGCTACATTATCCTATTACTATATGTTGTGCTTGTTGTAGAGTCACATATGTAGGGAGTTGCTGAACTAAAGGTAAAGCTAGTTCAGAGGTGTGTCATGAGGAATCTAAGAGCAACAAGATTCTTTGTCATGAGTGTGTTCTAGAGACATGGAAGGTCACAGGTTGATTTTGTCTCCAGATGATTGTGTGAAACTGGTTAGCACGCCAATGGTTGGACAATTCTATGAACAGTGTCCTGATTTACATAATGAGGTTAAGTGCATGGTATGTACTAAACCTGAGATTTCCCAAGTAGTGGGAGCTGTCAAAAGTTTGGAGCCAATCTAGGAAAGAAGCACTGGAGGGAAGTTTAATGGATTCTTAGAGGGACCAACAGTAGGTGCACATGCTATGCAGGGTTAAGTTATTTTCTACATGGGTTGTAGATGTGGATGTGGCAGGTGATTTGGATGACAGGAGGTGCACCACAGGATTTGTGGTGGTTGGTCTTCAAGAGTGATCTTGAAGAGGGATACAAGCCAGGGAACAAACTAGATGATGTATAGGTACAGGTACAGTTGCAGATATTTATCTCCAAGTGGGAGATTATTAGGTTATGGAGCTAAAAGCTTCAACTGATGCAAACATGGAGGAGTTCTAAGTGTCACAGTCACCAGCGTTGGTTAGGCCAACCGACATCGGTCAGGGGTGAATAGAAGGGTAACTAACATCATCACGATTCAGCTAACATCAGTCATCTCCATGCAGATAGGGACCGACATCGATCGCCTATGCAGTTTTAGAACTGCTCATTGCATGAACAGTTAGTTTGTTGAACTGATTATTTGCATGTAAAAGACTATTTTTGGTCTTGGAGCTACGTGTCTAATTATTGTAAATTAGAAGTCTAAGTTATTATTTAGTATGGAATCTATTTATAGACCCATTGGCATGTATTGTAATTATGAGCTAGAGAGGAAGGCAAGGAAGATCCCTCCAATTGTAAGATCATTTGAGTTGAAGGTTGTTGCAAGCTCATAGGAGATCTACATTTGTAAGTAAGGTCTGTTGAGTTTCAGGTTGTTGCAAGCTTATGGGAGATCTACTTGAAGTACTTTAAGTACTTGGTGTACTAGCAGTGTTATTTTTGACTGGTTGGAGGTGAACACCAATTCTTTGTTTGAGTTGTGTGTTGGGACCATTTTTGGTAGGAGAGTGAACTCTTGATTGAGAATTACTGGGAGCCCTTGAGGTGTGGGAAGCCTCACAGAGGGGGAAGAAGAAGTGGCATCTTCTTTATTGTATTTTCTTTCTGAATGAGTATTAATACAAGATTGTGTATTTCTCTCATATTCTATGTCATTTGTGAATTCTAGTTACTTGTTCATTCTGGTTTAATTCCGTGTTTAGTTGCTAATACAAGGTAATCATATATACTCTTATTGTGAAGAGTAGGATCCTAACAATTGTACATTTCCAATCCCAATGAATTTTTAAGTTTTATTTATGATAATGTTAACATAAGGAATCCATTTATCCCTCAAATGGAAAACAAGTAAAAAAATTGATGATATGTCTATCTAGGTATATGTGTTAAGTATACTTAACATGGAAATAAAAAGGGGGAAAGGTTTGGACACTATTTCTTTCTAGATTTCTAGGTGGGTCAAACTTTACTATAATGTCTCTAAAAAAAGTTTAAAATGTCTAAAAAATATGTAGTAAAAAACAATATGAGACCTATAATACACTTGTGGCATATCTAAGTACCCTCTTTATGATTCTTTTTTCAATAATTCAATGTATCATCCATGAAAAGATCATAATAATGATTTACCTCAATGAATTCAATAAGCTACCATCTATTTCACTTACACAATTTCATAAGGGACTGAAAAATCATGTAAAGTGTAGTAAGTAGTGATTTATATTAAATTCAAATTATTTAATTGTAATATGACTTATTTTTAAAATCATTCCTCCCCATGGTCAAGCAACCCCATACCATGGGCATCCAAAATTTATCCTCTCCATGGTTTTGGGGGTGCTTGATCATTTGAAGTTCAAATTTTGGTATCTTCATGTTAGGGAGGGGTTTTAACCATGGGGATGATAAAACATTTTCACCTTGCCATGGTTTAGCACCTTCTCGACCATGGGGAGGCCAATTTGTCTAGTTAAGCATCCCATATACCATAAAGGGACTAAAAACATTTCACGATATTTTCAAGTGTCAACTTGACCATGTGGGGATAAAGTTTTTAATAATTATTGTGTGTAAAAGTTATTTCAACTAATTTAATTTTGAGTGTTTTTTCTATTTTTGAATCATGTTCATGAATTTGTATCTTCCATTGATGACTATAAGTAGTTTGTGATCTAGTAACTCTCACTTATAATATACATAAGTATTTTCAAAGAGATTAAAATTGGCTTATTTTTACTAGGTCATACTCATGAAGATATAGATGGTATATTTTTAAATTTAACTATAACTCTGAAGGGAAGATATGTATAGACTCTTCTATAATTGATGGACATCTATAGAACCTGTGATGTGAAAATAATGTTTATGCCATATCTTATTTACTAGGTGGTATATTTCAAAGGATTCATAAAACCATGTCAGTTCAAAGGTAAATAACATATATGTGGTTTGACAAAAAATAAAAATTTCCTACTAAGAATGGAGGATGGATTCCTAATTTTTAGGGTCAAACACATGGTTCATGATTATGAGTAATATAAACCCCTAAAATTATGGATAAAATTAGATGATAGTAATCTTGATGTACCACATGCATCTCCATATTATATTATTTTCAAGGATTTGAAGAAAATATGGATTGAAAAAATAAAACAAGAGAAGGGCCAAGATAATATTTAATATAGGAATAATGAAGACTATTTTAGTGAGAACCAACAATCATTGGATAAATTACTTGCTAATAATGGCCATAGAAATAAACTAAACATCACTGCACTAAAGTTATCATTTGAAAAATTCATTTCAATGTTTAAGGAATCACATGTAAATGGGTTTAACTTTTAGTATAGTATTGAAAAATATTACAAACATGTCTACGATACTTTAAAAGAAGATGTATTTCCTAAAATGGATACCTACACAAGTTACTAGCTTTATGAAAGAAGCTATTTAATTTGAAGAAGACTAGAATCGTCATAAAATTAAATAATATATAAAACTTATAGGTAAGATTATAAATATTTCATTCAACCCCAAATTGAATTTAATGTAAGGGAATATGTGTTTGATATGTCTTGGTGACACTTCAAGGATATATTACATAATATGGATGGTAAAGACTAGAAGTGGCTTTATTACAAATAATTTGTTCATGGTTGAATGGATTTTTCCTAAGCATATAATAAAAATTAATATATTCAAAATGTATATATATATATATATATATATATATATATATATATATGTATGCATATATATATATATATATGTATGTATGTATGTATATATATATATATATATATATATATATATATATATATATATATATATATATATATATATACATATATATATATATATATATATACATATATATATATATATATATATATATATATATACATATATATATATATATATATATATATATATATATATATATATATATATATATAGTAAAATACATAGACACTTAATCCTAGTAATAAGAAAGTTCCATTTTTTAAATGTGACAATATAGTGTATTCATGAATGACAAGAATAAAATATAGCAAGGAGGTGACACTAAAAACTACTCAAATATAATAGGTAGAGGACATGAGGAAGCATGTATAGAATCATGTCCAATTATAAAGTTAATATAGTATTCTTAAAAATTGATATCGATACTTGTGGCATTAAATATGTAACATTTATGTATTTATAAAATTTAAAATAATTATGTCTTTGAAATTAAGTTGAAGGATTGGATAATAAATTTTAATTAGATATTGATTTTTGGGGGATTTTTCTTTGTGTATGTTTTGTCCATTACCCAAATAACCTCCATGAGTATATTTTCAAAAGAAGATATTATTTTCAAATTATCATTTGAAATATAAATAAGAATAATGATGAATACTTTTCTATAATTATGAAGGGTGGACCATGGCTCTTAAGAGTGGTATTTTCATTAGAAAATAACAACTGGGATTTGAACCTAATACCAAAATAATTATTCACATGCCCAGTTCTATTCATCTCCCTTGAGTCCCAATGAAATTATAGGATGATGATATTTTTATGGATATAACAAATTCCATTGGTTATATTATTTTTGTTGACATTGTAACCAAATCTAGAATGAGGCTCATCTTCACACAACCCTTTACCCCATTCCACTAAAGTTTTTTCAAAATTAGGGGTTTAGGATCAAACCATTTCATTTGAAGCTCTAGGTTTTTCTACTTGTCACAATCCAAAACATTTATCTATGTTTTATCCTATGAAAAATTGAGTGCATAGATTATATAAAATGAAAGCAACTGATAATACATACAAAGAGCAATAGGAACATTTAACTGATTCTTTAGATAACTAGAGTCTTACAGAGTGCCTAAACCATAAAAAAAATTTATTGGAGGGAATTTATGACAATAAACATAAGGAGAAGATGGAGTATCATTCATAAGTCCAACAAGCCTTGAAAGATATGTAGATGGAGGTTCATTTAGATGTAGTCCAAAATTCTTGGCTAGATGACACTAAGATCCATAATAAGAAACAAGAGGATTAGATAGAAGATCTTATATAATATCATAATGCTACATAAGTTGAGAATAAAAACTACTTACTTGACCCTCCAGATGAAGGAAAGGTGAACTATAATGGTAATAATCCTTTATCCCTTAAAATGTTTCTCTAATAATAACTTTGAATAGTTAAAGATTTAGTCAAATGGAGTATATATCTATATAGATTCAATTTCCTTGAGGAAATTATAGCCAAGAGTGTTCTTCAAAAGTCACTTGGAGGAAGAAGAAAAAGATAAATTTGATCAAGATTTGGAAAAAAGAAGGCCCAGTCCTTCAATGGCTCCATTAAAAAAGGTCGAAATAAACATTAAATATTTTAAAAATGGAGATCTTGATAACAAGTTATTAGTGGATCAAGATCTCCTTGTGGAGAATGAGCATATCTTGAAAGACATGATAGAGAAGAAGGGTGTTGCTTTTGACCTTCAAAATGAGGATATTGGAAAAAAAAATCAAGATTAAAATCAATATCAAGGTAGGTTAAATGGTCCAACACTAGTCCCTAAAAATATATCTTAGGATTCCAAAATAGATGTTAGTAATTTTTGTAACTAACACACCCACCTTAGAAATTTTTAAATGGTGACCCACTTTTCATTCAAATCTTCATGTCTTATGTATTACATGATCATGTCTAACTTGTACTAAAATGGCTTTATTTTTTCAAAGGCCATTCAATTTTTTTTTACAATTTTCATGAGTAAGACTCTATTATAATGTTAGGGTTTTTTAGGATTATTTAAGACTTTTATATTATGTTGAATTTGGACTAAATTTTCTATGTTGATATCTTAGACCTTAGTTTTTAAAATTTCAAAATATTAATATTAAAAGGCTAAAAGTTAAATTTTAATCAAAGTATTTTATATATCATTTATGCCTTTTAATATCAATAGTTATGTGGAATGT
Source organism: Torreya grandis (assembly GCA_037957365.1). Lineage (NCBI taxonomy): Eukaryota > Viridiplantae > Streptophyta > Pinopsida > Cupressales > Taxaceae > Torreya > Torreya grandis. The sequence continues at coordinate 156,499 of JARHVA010008164.1, forward strand.
GTTATGTTTATGATTTATTTTATTATACGATTAATATAATTCCTTAGCCAAAGTATTTTTTAATGTGTAAATTCATAGGCTAGTCCTCACATTATGATATTTTGACATGTCTCCTCATCCAATATCCTCACCCATTATTTTAAAAGAGTTATAATATTAATTTTCATTCAGGTTCATGAGATTAAGCCACACATCTTAATCCCACTTATTTGTGGCCTCTAGGTCCAATATATAATCTATGAAATCATCTGGGTACCAAGTGAGTGAAATCATGCCATGTGTGTGCTCATCCGCATCTAAAAATTATTTTCACAATGAATGAAGTCATATAAGTATCTAGAGAAGAGTCAACCATCCAATTAGAAACATCCTATTCATTGGTTGATCATTTTGAAATCATACATTTTCTAAGTCTTAGAAGTTATCTAGAGAAGCGTGGACCATGCACATGGCACAATCCTTCTTATCCATGATTAATATTCCTTTAATATATTTTTCAAATATTTTTTACCCTCCAACCAAGTGATATCTTACCAAGTGTCACAATCTTGATGATCCACAACTTGTATAAGAAAAATACATAGTCATATTCAAGCAAGTGATAGTCATCCATGTGGCACAATTCTAGAGACTCATGACCTATTAGATGAAGGTAGATAGTCAAAATATAAAAACCCTTAGAACAAGAAAGATATATCCAAGGATCACAATATTGGTGACCCAGAGATTGTAGGACCAAAGTACATAATTAAAACTTGAAGACCACCTAAATAAATAGGTGTCATCCATGTGTCATAATATCAATAACCTATGGCCTAAATATCAATAGTATAAAAGTTATATCCATGAACCCAATTAGTAATCAACATAATTAAATGTGTCTCCTTCCAAATAAATCAAGTTCAAAGACATGAAAGCAAACTTCGAAGGCACATAAAAAAGACACTTATCATAGTAAGATGACTACGCATCCAAAATTAGTGTCAATATGTCACATGGCAATCACACTTTCCAAAGATAACATTATAAAATAAACATTCAAATGAAAGAGAAATAGATGGGGAATAAATTGAAAGTCATTCACGTTAATAAATTCATTTAAACTGGTAACTCTATTCATTCAAGTCTCGAGATAAGAAAAATATATGTTATATATTTTATTTTCAAAATGTAATTGAGTCATATTACCATCAAACCATATAATGAAAAATTGGATCTATGTGATAACATAGCAGCTAAAAACATAGCGGTAAAAATGTAGTATGACAAAACATTACAAGGATAAAACATAGCAATGAAAAAATGTAGCGGTATTGGTAATGTCATGAAAATATAGTGTAGAGAATAATTGGGACATTTTAGTGATTAACACATTATTTATTTGTTGTCTAGTTCATTTTGGTGATAGTAGTTAACATTTCATGGCGGAAACATAATGCACCAAATTTACAAGAAAAATACTAAAGGAAAAGGTGATTTTATGAGTTTCACCCTTTAGTTCAAAGTTTTGTAATATTTTGTGTGAGTGCACCCTTTGTTATGTTTTATTCATGTGATGTTTTGTCCTTTCTACATTTTATCCTCACTACATTTTATCCTCTCCATGTTTTTTATGCTACATTTTTAATAGCTACATTTTTGTCTACTACATTTTTGATGGATACTAAACTTTTTAAAATTAAGCTTCCAAGTGACCAAAATTTATAGTTTTATATCAAGATTTTAATAATTTCATAGAGATTTATAAAGTAACAATGTCATATTTAACTTGTGTATCTCATAATCCCCTCCCTTTATGTACTCCCTTGCTAGAAAGACAGAGTACCTGGATTTGGTGTTCAAACCAACATCGTTAGAGCATCAATTTCAATATTATTCCTATATTTTTCATGAAATTTATGTAGAAGAGTCATAAACAACCCAAGATCAAGTATACACTACTAAGAGAAGATATATTAGTAATCAAGGTTGTAAGCTTGCATAATATTGTAGCAAAACTAGAAGTAATTCCTTGCATTGACTTGTTATAAAATTAGTTTATCAATTGTAAAATTTATGGGAACCTTTTTCATTTTTTAATTAATACTAATCTTTTAGCGTATGTTTTATACAATGCATTTGAGAAGTATTATAGGATCCCAACTCCTGAAATGACATACAACTAGCCCATGGAAGGTGCATGGTTGAAAACTAACACAATAAGAGACAAGTTAAACCAATGGGTCAAGGATGTAGGAAATTTGGTGATTTTGTGTTCAATTTCATCTATTCATATCATAAGGTTTATACTAGGGATAAGAGTGGATATAACACTACTCAGTCAATTATATGATTTTCCTAGAATATCTTATGTCCATGAAATATGAGTGCCACTACTAAATATTGATGAGGGTTGTCAATCCCCTTCATTAAATAACTTCAATCTATGGATAGTGTTCAAAGGCAATATGCAATAGGAGAAAAATATCTCTAGAAAATATTACTTTCTACCAAATTCCACAGTTGAAAAAATTGAAAAGAACTCTTGTAGAAATTAAATCACACATGCATGAGATTAAATCAAATGTACAACAAAGTAAATTAGTAAGTTGAAAATAAATGATAAACAAAGAAAAAACCTATAGGTTTATAAAAAACTATATATAAATTAATTTTTACATGACACAAAGGGTTAAGACAATAATTCATAATAAAAGGATAATTACATCACAAAGAATTAAACACAAACTTATTGATCCATCTTCCTTAGAATGAGTGGCAAGTTCATTCCTTAGAAGAGGATTTTATTAAAAATCACAATATTTTATGCCATAAATTTAATAATGAATTATTTATATTAATGTAGAGATAAATATATTTATTTTTTTCAATGGTATCTAAGGTTGCATTTATAACCCCATGCTTCTAAACAATGCCTTATTCAGGAGTAATAACCTAAATATTCTAGCCTATCTCAATCTACACAAAATATGGAGGGAGACATTTATTATAGGAATTAAATATATTACAACATAACCTCAATTTCCACAAAATATGGAAAGATCTATTTTGTTAGAATTAAATTATTTATATTCTACAAATCTACATTTAGATACAATCTATAAATGGAAAGTCTATATATAAAAAGACTATAAATATAAAGTGTTCTTGTGATAGATAGAAATGATCTTGACCATCACATAATAGATCAAGCAATCTTTATAGTTCCTTATAAATGCTTTCCAAACAAGTCCTTAGTGGCTCTATCAAATCTTGTAGTAAGCTTGATGAAGTCTATACCAATCCTGATGAAGTCCATAGCAAGCCTGATGAAGTTTGAAGCAAGCCTAATGAAGTCTGTAGAAATATTGATTAAGTATATAACAAGCCTAATGAAGTATATATTAATCCTAATGAAATCCTTAGTAATCCTAATAAATTTTGTAGCTCGTCTGATGAAGTATGAAGCTTGACCAAAATTCTATATATCCTACCAAAATCTCCTTTTAAGGCCATGGGATCATACCAATACTTACTATCATTTATTTTATCATGTTATATTACCATTCCTATAAATATATATATATATATATTCATGTAAAAGATAAATTCCCAAGAATATAAAATATTTCGTTGTTGATCATATTGGGATTTTAGTGATGAATGTGATCTCTAGAACTATTGTGATGTAACTCAAATGTGATCCTTGATTTGTACCTTTTGCTGAAATTCTAATATTTATCTTTATGGGATGCATATACACACATCAACATATTTCACTAATAATTAGTACTAATAGTTAAAAAAGAAGATGACAATGATTTCTAATGAGATAACCAAGACAAAGTTTCTCTATCTCATTATAAATAAACTATAAGTATAGAAACTACACTTAGCTCCACTTCTTATGCAAGGAAAAAGGACATTATTTCATGGATATAATGAGCCATTCTATGGTCTCATCAGATATCATTCTGAGTTCAAATAAAATAAAAAAAATTAGATAATTTACTAGTTTTAACCTAAGGCTCTAAATACATAGAGAAAAACATATAATAGATGGAAATTTCTATATGATGTCATATTTAGTAGATTTGATCATAGCCACCATGCATCAATCTTGTGAACAACCTTGGGAGATGTTTGAGGAATAACCAAAAAACATGGTTTGTGGTCATTTTAGCATTATTCACATTTACATGTTTAAGAAGGAAATAAATAGTATTTTAATATATACCCAATCTTGTATAGAGATATTTATAGGCTTAATATGCCATGTCTCTCAAATCCACTAAAAATAAGTTTTCAAAAAATGAGATATTACTAGTATCAACTTGAGCATAAAATAACTAGGATATAAAGGACTAATTCCCCTCCAACTATATTTTACATAAAACATATTAGACAAAATGGATAAATAAAATATTTTATTTCCACTAACCAATAGTTTAAATAGTGACTTGAAGGGTGTTGGGTAAGGAGTTCTATTAAAACTCCCAATTAGCATTGGCCGCATTCAATTTATAAAGTGGGAACATCTTTAGTTAGTGGGAAAATTTATCATACATTATGTTTTGAATATGGTGTCATTATGATATTAGGATCCCATAAAAACATCAAAACCAGCATTATAATACTAGGAAACAATGTTCACATATTTCATGAGTGACAATACTTTGATCATGATGATATATTTATCAATGCAGAAGACGAATCTGAGGTTTAATTTCATATGCACTTAGCTAAAATGTCAATTTAAATATAAAAAATGATTTAGTATTATCCTACCATAATTAAGGAGTATTTAAATTTAATTTAAAATTAGTAAGTGGTTCTGCCATAATTTAAATCTCCTCCTCCTCATGCAGAAGTAGGCCCATTTTGTGAAGCCAATATCCATGGGGAGACAAACCCTTAAATCAAGTATAATATCCTCAAGGGTCTTCCTATACCTCGAAGTGTTGATTCCCCTGAATATAAAACTACCATGGGAGTACATACATATCCTATTGGGATGATGGGATCACTTTCCTTTACACATTTTCCCCCACTAACAATAATACACAATAAATTTTTCCTTCTTTTTTAAATTCCTACTATTTCCACATTACCATTTCTTACTAATATGACATTCATGCCAATTTTTATGCTACTATGGATCCCTAACATTTTATTATCATTATTTATACCATTAAGTCACCATCTATACTACCTATGCCTCCACCATCATTCACTATTTCATCTCCATCCAAAAAACCAATTAGTATTTCTATTGAGCCCTCTACAACCATATTTACACCAATTTCCACTAGTGTTGCTAGATCCTCTTTGTTAACATAAAATATAAAATGAAACACTCCATCAGTCTCTCCTTAGGTCTATTTAGACACACAAGAAGGATAAATATCTATGTAATATTTAGGTGTTCCATTAGTCCCTTTTTATATAAAGAGAGATGAGAAATAAGAAATATGTGGGTAGTTGGTAAGTGCAAGAAGTAGAGGTTTGAATGGGAGAACAATTTCAAGAGGGTAAATAATAAATATAAATACATGAGGTAGATAAAATATCCTTCTAAAATGTTCTATCTTGTGATATTAATCATACATCATTAGCTACTAACCTAATCTCTCCTCCAAAAGTTATATTTCAAGACATAGAGATTCCTTGAATTGATATAGAAGAACCAATTTCTATACAAGAACCAATCATGGAAGGTATCCTAAAATAAACTCAAAATACTATTAGATCTACTTGTGTAACTAATACAACATAAATTAGATTGGATATTGATGCTACTACATAGTCTTATATGGTAGCTAAGGTACCATATATTTACCTAAGGTGATAATATTCTTGGTGAAGAAGGGAGACAAATACTAGACAAGGTAACCTCTTATATTACTTTGGATACTATACATAATGATTTTGGTATAATTGACATTTTAAATCTATTTTTTAACCCCATTGACACATCTTATATGTCAATGGGAGATTATTTGAAAAGGACTAAGTAATTACCTACTATGAACAAGTGGCACATTTGAGGAAGATATCTAGACTCTATATTATTTAGTTTCACCTATCATTAATACTAAAGTTAACAAAAAACAAATCACTCATTCTTTGGTTATTTATACCAATATATATTCAACCAAAATAATATTGATAAATTTAACCTATACCCTAGTAACTTGTTCATTTTTTTAAGCCATCAATCCATAAGTTACTAGGTCTAGAGTTCACTTTGAATAATTGGTGTCAAATTCTATTTATATACACAAGTTATGCATCTAATGACATCAACACAATTGAGGATGCCCTTTCCACATGACATAGAAATAAACTCTACCATATCTCATGTTCATAAGACTCAAGGCATGACCAAGTACGTAATATAAACAACTCCTCAAAATAAGGTCATTGAGTGGAGAAAGATTATCCCTAGCTTTCTTGAATTGACTGAACCTTCCCATATTATTCAAATAGCTTAAGTATTGCCTCCCCATGGTACTCCCCAACTATTTACTTATGCACTAACTATATAGGCTAAAGAATAATTTATAGTCAATATGCCCCCCAGATTATGTAGTTTCAAGAAAAATAAATAGGCAGGAAAAAATTGATTATTACTAAGTAACCAAAAGTGACATTTCAATAGGTGTTTTATGAGATAACTAAGAAAAAAATGCTCATTTTTGAAGCTAAATGATAGAGGGATGGATTTTTTGAAAGGTGAGGCTTCAGGGGTGTCTTCTGATTTGGAATTTTGGGTATTAATAGGCTCAAATTATTTGGATCAAGGCATGAAGACTTTTGACAATAATATTTTCACACTAGAATTAGGGTATCATGGTATGGATGTGCCTAATGGTGTGTGGATCCCTAAGGTTAACAATTGTCTCAAGCACTACAAGGAGAACTCCAAGCTAGTCATTCCACTTGAGATTATTACCAAAGACATTGAATATTATTCAAATCATTCGTTATATTGAAAAAAAATTGGGATAAGGACTTTGCTACTATTTTTGGAATCTTGAGCCTAAAGGATGTGGTCACCAGAACGTGAAATGGATATCATGCTACTAGAAAATAGTTATTTAATCATCACTTTGACCTATTTGGCTGACCATAATAAAGTCTTTGCTAGAGGACCTTATTTACATAACTAGGAGGGGTTGTTTATCAATCCATAGCATGCAGGCTTCATCCCCTCAGAGGAGTTGCCAAATCATGTTCTAGTGTGGGTGCGTTTACCCTAGTTTTTGGTGGAATTTTTTTAGGAAGATACTTTGCAGTTGCTTTCATCACTACTAGGGAAGCCAATTGGTTATTCAATATCAAACTTAGGGAAAAAGGTTATGACTTATGCACACATCTATATTAAAATTAATCTTAGCAAGCCCTTACCTGATGCTATAGAAATGTGTGCAAGATCTTTCTCCTATGTGCAGCAGTTGGACTATGAGACTCTTCCTTTTTATTGATATCTTTATCATGCTTATGATCATATGTAATGAAGGTGTCCTAAATCAAATCCCTTAGACTCTCAAATTTCTCAACCTCCTTACAACCCCCTGGGGCTGATAAGGGGAAGGGCCTTGTCCCTAGTGAGGTGGTTGATGCTGAGGGTTTTGTTCCAATCAAGGCTTGTAATAGGAATAGGGGTAAAAAAAAAAACCTTAAAGGAAAGACATGAAGAGGATTTGTTTAACAAGTTTGATATTTTAGATGATCTCAATCAGTAGGAAGTGAACTAATGGTTGATGATTTTGGATTAGGTGGTTGAGGGTCTAACCTAGGAGACCAATGTTTTTGGTGCTTCCAAAGAACCACATGATGATGAGGCTTTGTACATGGATATGGATTGGTATATGGTGGTTTCAATGGTGTTGGCTCCTTCTATTGAAGCCTTAAAAGTTGGTGGGGATTCTTCTCTTACTGGGAGGCCCAGGGGCTTAGGTGCAACTAGGAGTAGTAAATTGTCTCCTCATTTGGGCCTTATACAAAGGGATCTTAAGAAGGTTGGGGTAGAGAAATATATAAAACCTAGTAGAAAGAAGGATCTAGAAAAGATCAAACTATTGGGTGAGGCTTTGGTTGAGTTAGGGTCAGTAAAGACTCTGGATTCTCACTTTTTGAACCCTTTGAAACGATTGTGTTATCATGGAATGTAAGGGGCTTAAACAGTAGCCCTAAACAAAAATGTGTTCATGATTTGGTTAAAAATCAAGGTCCTAATGTTATTTTTTTGTAGGAGACCAAGATTACAATTTATTCTATGTTTATTCTTGCACCTAAGTTGTGGAGGAATAGGGATTGCCAATGCACTGGGGCCCTTGGATCTTTAGGGGATTTAGCTTGCTTTTGGAACCCACAGAAGATCTGTCCTCTTTGGTGGTTGTCTTCTAAGTTTTTTATGACTATGATTGCTTCCTATTTTAAGAGGGGGGAAGTCTTACTCATCTCTAATATCTATGCTCCTACTAATTGGTTTGGTAAACACTCTCTATGGGCCCATATCAATTTTGTCTATAGTTTGACTCCTTTCCATCCTTGGATTTTGGATAGAGATTTTTATGCTATTTTTAAGTTTGCTAAAAAGTGAGGTGGTATGACAAGGCTAGACCCCTATGTGCTACTTATGTGCAATTAAATTGATGCTTTGAAGTTAGTTGATATTAAGCCCAATAATGGTCAATTTACTTAGAACAATCATAGGGTTGGGGAGAATTGTATTTCCAAGATATTGGATCATTTTTTGGTTTCCTATTATTGGGTTGGTGGTATGTGGTCTTCATGTTTTGAAATCTTGGAATAGAGAGGATCTGATCAATGGCCTATGAAGATTACTAGTGTGTCAACTTATGTGCCTCATTCTCCTTCATTTAGATTTCAACTCATTTGGTTGTAGGACTAGTCTCTATTTGATTGTGTGCCTAAATAGTGGAGGTGGGGCAGACCTACTTATGGTACAGTGATGTATACCTTTGCTAAATTATTATAGTATGTGAAATACAAGGTCAAGCAGTGGAATCATCAATGCTTTGGAAATGTTTTTCATGTTAAGGTAGTTGGTTAGGCTAAGTTGGATGGTATCATGAGACTAATAAGGGAGGACGGGGTGACTAAAAAATTACTTCAAGATGAAGCTCAGGCTCTAAAATCTCTATAGGAGTGTGAGCTTTGGGAGGAACTATTTTGAAATAAAAAGGCCTAGATATAATGGCTTCAGGAAGGGGAAAAATACTACCTTTTTCTTCAATTTAGTAAAATCCAGGAGACATGAAAATTCTATCTCAGTCCTAGTTAATAATAGGGGTGAGAGACTTTCCTCCTATCCTAAAATGTCAAGTGAGGTGGTATAGTACTCATCTCTTTTTAGGGAAGCATCACATGGGGGGTCACCTGAAGAAGCCCAAGTTCTCTCCTATATTCCACTTCTGGTGACTAGAGAAATGAATGACCCTTTTATGAAGGATATCACTCTTGAGGAGCTTAAGGAGACTATTTTATAGATGAATAAAGGGAAAGCCCCTAGTCTTGATGGCTTCCCAATTGAGTTTTACCAAGAATTATAGGACATTATCAAGTTAGACCTTTCAACAGTTGTCTAAGAATCTCAACAGAATAAGAAAATTCTTAGGGATTCAAATGTGACCTATCTCACCCACATACCGAAGTGTGAAGGGGTTGATAGGCTAAGTTAATTCCACCCAATTTTTCTTTGCAATGTTATTTAAAAAATTATTTCTTAGATTATTGCTGATAGGTTAAAAAGAGGGTTAAAGGAGCTAATTTTTGAGGAACATAGTGGTTTTGTGGAGGGTAGGCAAATTTTGGATGGTATTTGTTGTCCCCCAAAAATATCACTCATTTTTGGGACAACATTTGAACTATTTTGGTCCTCAGACCAAAATAATCTCTTCCCTTCTTGAAATTTGTTCTAAGTATTCAAATTCCTCATTTTTCAAGTTTCTCAAAAATCTACGGACTCTGCAGGCTTAAATATATGGACTCTACAGGCTTGAATCTACAGACTCTATAGGATTGAATCTATGGACTCTATAGGCTTGAATCTATGGACTCTGTAGGCTTGAATCTATGGAATTTGTAAGAAGAAAATATATGGACTCTGCAGGCCAAGTTCAATAGACTTCACAAGTTGATTTTTATGGACTCTACAAGAAAGAAGCAAGCTCTCAACACTTAGGTGATTTCAAATTTGGTTCAATGACAAGGCTCAACCAAAAGAGTTCATCGGCAAGCTTCTAAGCAAGGATTGAACCATTGAACTATTGAACCTTGAACCATTTTGGTTCAATGGGTTAAATAGGTTCAAAGGTTCAACATCAGTAGCAAGAGTTCAACCGCTTCAAAGGTTTAATGGTTCAATAGGATCAACGACCAAATGGTCCAAAGGTTCAACGTGTGTTTGGTTTAAAAAGATCAAAGGGCTTAAACAAATAAAAATAATGAACCAATTGAACTGATGAACCATTGAACCACTTTGGTTCAAAGGTTCAACGGGTTTAAAAAGGCTTGTTTCAAAGAATCTTGATTCAAGTGGTCAAAGGGAATGAACCATTAAATCATTAAACCAAAGTTGGTTCAATTAGTTGGTTCAATCGGTAGGTTCAAGGGGCTGCCCCAAAGCCAAAGGATCAAACAGCCCTTACGGAGGGCAGTGAACCAAGGCCTAGAACCCTTGTAGAGGGTAGCAAGCAAAAACTTGATACAACTCATCAGATGCTGCCAAGTTTCATATTTCAAGCCTCATTTCACTTTGTTTCTAAGAGTAGCAGATGTTGCCATGTGTCAAAATTTGAGATTCACATAAAATTGACTAAGGCAAATTTTCAAGGGACAAATAACCCTTGCAAAGGACACTCAGAAGCTAAAATGAATCATTGCAAAAACTTGAAAGGCTAATTTGGAGCTCAAACAGTCCTTGTAAAGGGAAGAAAGGGGAAAATGGACCAATTCAAAGGTCAAAAGAACAAAAGAATTCCTTTGGACTTTTTGTTCTGAAAGAATTGCTCTAGACATTTTCTTTCGAAAGAAAGAAAAGACTGAAAAACAAAGCAAAACCTAGCGGAAAGACTAAAGCAAGAAATGAATTCTTTCAGACTTCTATCCAAAGGAATTCTTTCAGATAAAAAGTTTGAAGAAATTCGAGGAAGCTGTAGGAGAAAAGCCTGAAAGAATTTTTGAAGGCCAAAGACAAAGTAGTTGAAACAATTCTTTCAGACTTTTTGTCTGTGGAAAAATGTCCACGGAAAAATTTTGTGGGAAAGCTCTGAAGGACTCTAAAGACAAAAGGTTGCCAAAGGACCCTGAAGGGTAGGTGCCCTTATGAGGAACTCTCAGCTTCCAAATTAAAGGACACTTCCCTAAAGCCAAAGGGTCACCTTCCCTTCGAGAGGATGCAAAACAAGAAATCTGAAGGAAGCAAGTAGCAAAAAAGGCCGAATCAAGAGAAAGCCAAAGAAATTCCAAGGGGTGACGTGCTTGAAGATGTCAAAGTCAAGAACAACAAATTAGCCATTGGAAATTCAAACATAATGATGGGTGTGTGAACATCAATTTCAAGGTTCCTAAAATAGTTGTTGATTTTAAAAAGCCTTAAAGAAGAGCCAAAAAACTTAGTGAGCCACCAAAAGAAGCCTGAAGGCCATCTGAAGATCACCTGAATCACAGATACCCTTGTGGGGGGCTCTTCCTGACCCAAAATGAACCTAAATGCATTCAAATGCTTTAAGGCCAAGGCCCAAAGGAAGAACCAATGAAAGGAGCGTAAAGAGCAAGAACGACTAGAAACATTTGCACATCAAATATGTTTCTAGAAGTAGACCGCTAGGTGGATATTGAAAGATGTAAACTTTCAATAGCCTGACCCATTTCTCTGCATTGAGAAAAGCAAATGGGTAAATGCCCCTAAGTTCTACCATGTCTTCTTAACAAAATTCAATGCAACATGATGTGTTACTATTCCCAAGTCCTTCTTGAAGAGGCTATATAAGGGACTCTCTTTTTATTGTAAATATCTCTCTCTGATTATTAGAAACAAAACTCTGCCCAAATTGAAAGGCATTACTGAGACTTTGAGCTCAGATTGTTGATCATATTTTGTTATTGGAATAATAAAGCAAGTGACTTTTTAGACATTATGCTGTGATATCTTTGTTGTTAGGGAAACTATTCTTATGTCTTTTTCCTTAATATATTTTCTATTCCTTTAATTCAATAAGCAAAATTAGTGAAAGTAGTCAGGAAGGCATCCTGAAGCCAACTATGGACAGACTTTGTGCCCCCACAATTACCTTTAGTGTGTTTTATTTTTATTTCTATGTAAAGGACCTTGGGATGACTTTGTGCCCTCATTGTCCTTCGTATCTCACTCTTGGGCAATTTAGGTGGAGACTTTGTGCTACATCTCAATTTGCTAGTTACTACGACCTTGGTTACATTTTGCAATTAATACTAGGAAGATTCTTGTGGTTTGTTGAATGGTACTTCTAAAAGAAGAGGAGTGCTTTCTGTCATTATCCCTAAGATTTCTCCTTTGATTTGCATGCATCATCTCTGGAAAAAGAGAAATGGATGATTTATCCTACCCTTGAGTATTATTTTCTATTTATATATATATAGGGAACCTCCCCTTGATGAGAGGAGAGATTAGTCCCCTTTTTATGTGGTAAACCTACACATTTGGCCAACCAATCTTCCTACTTTGGATGATCAGACCTATTTTGTTTATCAATACATTGATTGACAAAATAATCAACCAACAGTTTTTAGCAACTTTGCTGGGGATATACATAATTTTGTGCAATTTAGAACTTCAAGTTTAGATTAAAACATCACCTGTGTCTTACCCATTATCATTATAATCCTTATCCATTACAGACTCTGGAAACTTCATTTCATGTCTTACCCATTATCCATTTATAGCCTTACCATCTTCCTCCATCTCCATGTAGAGTAATTTTTACTCTACGTTGCATTCAAATTATTTGGTCGAGAACTACAATTTTGGTTCCCATATACCTTGGTCATAGTGACAGAGTTGGGGCAGAGTGCAAGTTCATTTTCCATCTAAGTGTTGAAGTGTAGCAGAGGTCGCCACGTGTCACTATCTGAGTGCAGGTCCTCTTTCTCTACTTTTGTTTCTTTTGTTTCATTTTGCCTAAATATTTGAAGTCGAGTGAAAGCTACCAAGTGTCACTTTCTGAAGCATGAGGCCGGCCAATTGGCATCATCTGAGGAATTTTTCACAACTCAAGAAGGAAGCAAAATGTGCCACATATCAAATAGCTTCTAAACAAAACCTTCCACATGTTAGCATCCCAGTCTCATATCGGTACCTACATTTGTTCTTTTCGACAAAGGTTTTCGAAGGGCTAAGGAGCTAGATGTAGTGAAAAGTGCCAGGTGGCAGTTGTGGAAGGCCCTAAACTACATTTTTAAAGAAGCAGTGAAAGTCACCATGTTTTGACATTCGAGAGACGTTAGTTCAATGCCTGGGTTCAATGCTTTGGTTTGATATAAAAAGGCATCATTTTATTTTGCTTACGCACCATAAAGCAACAAATGCTGCCAAATCTCACCCTCTGAGCCCCTTACTCCATCCCTAGAAAAATTAGAAGATGCCACATACCCCTAGTAAGAGAGGTAGAATATGCCACGTATCTTCCCAGAAGCATCAGAGGTCACCATGTGTCGACACCCGAGAGATCATCTTTGATTTTCATTGCTAAATAAAGATTGTGGTGGGCCTCAGGTGTTACTTCAAAGGTCTATGGAAACTACCAAGTGTCACAATCTATAAGAGGCTGATATATGTCGTTAGTGATACTACAACATAGCCAAAGAGAAGTGGAGAGAGCTGTGCGTCTTCGATAAATTTGGTGGAAGGTGCCAAGTGTCATTTTCTAGTGCCTTCTAAGTAACAAGATAATTTTTAGGAAATTGACTAAGTGTCCTCTCCCATTTCAACATAACAAAATGTTTCGTGTATCTGTTTCCACAAATTAAAACGGAGGGAAAATCAGTTGGAGTGAATTTGAGTAGATGGAACAATTCATCGGATAGATTTTTGGAGCCCCCAAGGCATTGAAAGTGCTGTCTATTTTGTCCCCTATGAGAAAAGGACAAGGTGGAATTGCACAGGAAGGGGAGTGATGGAAGGAGAATGTTGGAGGCTATAAAATAAGAAGAGTTGTAAAATCAAGAGTGGAGGAATTCTATAGTTTTAGACTTTTTAGAATTTTTGACCAATAATATCATTTGCTCTTGTCTCTATTTTCTTGAATTGTAAATTTGATATAAATGTGCATGTTTCCATGCCTTTTATGTGGCTAAATGAATTAAGAAGATTGAACTCCATGCCTTGGCTAGTGTTATCTGTGTCATTTGCAAAGTAGTCTATATTGTAGATTTTCTATAGTTGTGATTAAGAATGTCATTTGCTTTTGTCTCATTTTCTTGAATTAGAAGTTATACATAACTATACATGATTTCTATGCCTCTTATGTGATTGAAAGATTCTATTAAGAAGATTGAACAATATGCCTTCATTGACATTCTCTATATCTCAGCAAAAGAATTCCTTGTTGTGAGCCTCTATTTCTTTTAATCTAATCTTTTACATTGATCATGCACTTGTTTGCTCTTAAATGTAATTGAATCCTATAATAGTCTCACTATGCTCAAGTTAGGATTAGGATTACATTCAGGTGCATCGCCATAGTTAGGTTTCAATTCTTGCATTTTGCATTTCTGATTAATCTCCTATCCCTTTTCCCCAACACCCAAGGCAAAAGAAGAGTCCAGCTTCTCTAAAATCTGGAGGTTGTTTCAAGACACATTGTCCCATAGCTTAAAAATTCCCATTATTGATTGATTAAAGATCAAGCACAATTTTAAATCATCAATAGTTTTCTGGCACACTTGGTGGGACAAGTCTTGAAGTTTCTTTCAAGACCGTATGAACCAGAGAGCTACAAGGAGTCAAAGTTGTGGACCAGTCACCAGATCACAATCCGCTAAAAATCTAGGTATTATTTTGCCACCTCTAGTAATTAGTCCAAGAAGAGGAGCTAACCAGTTTGTACCAGTACTAAATATGGGAGCCCCTGTACCCCCAAGGAATTATGCAAGATGGAACATTAGTAGCCCCTTAATCCTCCCAACACCACCAGCTGTTTGGGATCCTATCCCAATAAATGTTCTAAAAACTCTACCCAAATTTAGTGGACAAGACACAAAAACACCCGTGGAACATCTTCAAGATGTATCAGATGTCTGTGCCATACATGGTGTCACATAGCAAAATGTGGCCCTAAGATTGTTAGCAACCTCATTCAAAGGGAAGGCTTTAGAATGGTATCAATCTTTGACCCCAAAAACCATATCCATATGGGACTATCTTGGAGATTAGTTCTTTGAAAGATTTGCAGAGAAAGGTGATAAGTCTTCTTTATTACAGCAGTTGATCACTATTCAAAGGGGACCACAAGAGGACATGACTGAATTCAACACCAGATTCCAAAAAACTTGGGACATAATCCCTATTGCAGATAAACCACCACCTGGTATGGCCATAATATTCTATCTTAAGGCTTTAAATTCAGATATATCTATTATGATTCAGTCACTAGTAGGACACACTTTTCCAACAGCTTATGACCTTGCAGTCAGAGCTGAGAATCATTTAATTGATGCTAGAAAGTTACCTCTAAGTCCTCCCATGCCTGTATTCCCAGAAATTACCTTGCCCCTACCTCAATAATTTTCTAAAGCTGTAAGCCCACCTATGTCTATGTATACTTACCCTCCATCATTTGCAAAACAACTGGTCCCTGCTCAGTCATCTAAGATGGATGATATCAAGAGTATGCTAAGGACTTTCTCCAATGAGATGATTAATATAAAGAGGCAACATAATACTTTCCCTAAGCCTCCTTATCAAGGCTATCAAGGAAATAGGTTTTTGTCCCAACCAAACCAATATCAGGGCGCTCTAAGACAAACTAACCACCAACCAACAAATCAATTAGTTGCAGTTCCCACACCCTCACAGACCCTTCTTCCCAACTCAAATAGAGAGATGGTTCTAGGTCAGAATAATTATGTGGATGATACTAATGCTTGGTGTTTCCTTTTCAATGATGCTCACACACCTAGAGATTGTCTTAGGGGCAATCTACAACAAAGGGTGGCTGAGCAGAGAAGAATAGATGGTTAGTTTGCCAGTACCAATAACAATCAAGCCTACCAGTCTCTCAGTATGTAGAATTTAGTTCTAGTGGCCCAGATGCAAGGAATGTCCTTGCAACAAGAGGAATAAATAGCCCTAGAACATGCTTTGTTCTCATGGTTTGAAGATGAAGAAGTGGTTTTATTGAATGAAGCATCTACCTCCCAAAAACTAGTAGTGCAATCTGATTATTACACCAGATCAAAGAGGAGAATGGTGGAGCAGCCCGAGGTCATAAGTGGTCAAATCAAGAATAATTGTCCATCTCAAGGGCAAAGGAATGTTGTTGTTAGACAAGAAGTGCCTCAACTAGTATGAGATCAAGAGATTCCTACCCAAATTCAAGAAAAAATGAGGTATCCCTATTACCAAAAAACTCAGTCCTTAGGACTGATCAATGTAGTGGACCAATTAAAGAGGACTCCAGCACAAGTGTCAATATAGGATATTTTGGCTATTCTTGAACAAAAGACACTACTGTAAGAAGCTATGAAAGGGAAAGCAGTGCTTGAAGGTGCTATTACCAAGGAAGGACCTACCGAAAAGGAAAACCTTAAAGATACGGTTTCTCCAAAGACAACTTTTGTGAACAATGCAACACAAGTAAGTAAATCCAAGCTAGAGCCTTTCTATTTGACTCTGATAGTTGGAAAGAAACTCCTGCATAATGAATTAATAGATTCAAGAGCTAGCACAATTGTGATGCCCAAGCAAATAGCTGATACTTTGAAAATAAATAATGAACCCCTTGCAAAGGGAGTTATGCAGCTAGATGGCAAAATAGTGCAAACCATAGGGAGAATCAAATAGCTCCCATTGCAATTATACACATGTCCCAACATAATTGTAAACCAAGATATAGTTGTCATAGATATCCCTCCTGTCTTTGGTTTATGTTTATCCAGAGACTTTACAACAAAAATAGGGGGATATATGTCTCTTGACTAGTCTCACCTCATCCTGAGAACCAAATACGGTTCAAAGATGAAAATTCTATCTGAACTACTATCCAAAGACCATATCACCAATGAACCAATAACATGATTGGAAGTAGATCATGCCATGTTGAGTAGAGAAGAAAGGATTTTTGTTGAAGAGCTAGGTGACTAGACTGATCATGATCAAGAAGAAGAAAACAACTAGTTGTTGGCTATGATGCATAACGACCCATATGGGAACTATGACTCTACTGGTTTGGGCACAAATATCATTTTTGATGAGGATCAGGTGATCCCAAATTTTATAAGGAAAGAGGCACCTACTGTTTAAGATTTAGAGGTTTGGACTTTGAATTTTGATGGGGCTAGAAGTAAACATGGTGCTGGAGCAGAAATTTGTCTTACTACTCCAAATGGTTATAAGATTTAAAGGGCTATCCGATTCCAATTTGCTTGCACTAATAATGATGTAGAATATAAATATTTAGTACATGGGCTTTTGTTGGCCAAGAA
The DNA here is from genome assembly GCA_037957365.1 of Torreya grandis. Lineage (NCBI taxonomy): Eukaryota > Viridiplantae > Streptophyta > Pinopsida > Cupressales > Taxaceae > Torreya > Torreya grandis. The sequence continues at coordinate 174,190 of JARHVA010008164.1, forward strand.
AAAGGAAATAAAGAACCTAAAAGTAAAAGGAGATTTAGAATTAGTCGTAAAGCAAATTAAGGAAAACACAGTAGCCAAAAATGCAAGAATTAGATCCTACAGGCATAAGATTTGGGATTGTATAGAATAATTTGAAGCTTTTAATATTGAGATAATCGCTAGAAGTCAAAACTCTGAGGCTGACAGGATGGCTCAGATTGGCTCATAGTTTAATCTAGCAACTGGCCTATTGGTTAACAATGAGTTAGTAAAAGTTATAGTGAGACCAACCATCCCAGACAATGATAAAAATTGGCAAGTGTTTGAAAAATATGATCAGGTAGTCTCTTTCTTATAACAATCAGATGAGTTTGCTGATTAGTTGCAAACTAAAATTGAAGAGGCATATGGTGATCAGATTATACAATTAAGGACTAATAAGTTCCCTAAGGGATTGATCACCTTAGAAAACTTGTTTGACCTAGAGGATGTAAGCCTGGGAAAGAAAAGGTTCCAAGTAGATAAGGTAGACTATTCTAAAGTAGAGGTGAGTGATGGGAAAAGACTAAAAGTTGAGAATTTTACAACTCAGAAAGAGAAGGAAAAATTAATCAAGTTGTGCCAAAAGTATGACAAAGTCATAGCTTGGAGCTATGAAGACCTTCATGGACACAATAGAGACATTATCTAACACATAATAGAATTGACTGAGGGATTCAAGCCCATCAGATAGAAATAGAGGCCAGTGAATCCAAGGATTGAGCCTCTAATGGTAGATGAGTTGCAGAAACTTTTAGATTCCAAAATAATATTCCCAATCAAGCACTCGACCTGGGTATCAAATCTAGTCCCAGTTAGGAAAAAGAATGGAGATATAAGACTGTGTGTAGATTTCAGAGATCTAAATAGAGCATCTCTAAAAGACCACTATCCCTTGCCCTCCATGGAAAAAATTCTACAAACTGTGGCGGATCAGAGAGGTTTTCTTTACTTGATGGTTTCTCTGGGTATAATCAGATTTGGCTAGCTGAGGAAGACTAGTAAAAAACTAATTTCACTACCAAATGGAGAACATTTACCTATGCAAAGATGCCATTTGGCTTATTAAATGTAGGAGCCACCTTTTAACGAGCTATGGATATAGCCTTTGGTGAAATTATAAATAAGGTCATCTTGGTCTATCTGGATGACCTCACTATTTTCTCAAAAAATGTTGATGATCATTTTGATCATTTAGAATCTATCTTCAAGAAATGTCAGGATTTTGGGATATCATTGAACTCCAACAAATGTATTTTCGCTATACCTCAAGGTAAATTGTTGGGACACATAGTATCTAAGGAAGGAGTTTCTATAGATCCCAAGAGAATCACAACTATAATGGACCTACCTCTTTCAGCAAATAAAAAGGCAGTTCAATCCTTTTTAAAAAAGATCAATTTTGTCAGTAAATTTATATATGAGTTTGTAGGCTTGGTTAGACCAATGACACTCTTGCTAAAAAAGGACCTAGTCTACAAGTGGACTATAGAAGGAAGGAAAGATTTTGAGGGGGTCAAGAAGGCTATCTCAATAGCCGTAGTGCTCAAGAACCTAGATTTTTCCAAGCCCTTCATAATGTATGTCTATGGAGGAGAGTTAAGTATTGCTACTATCTTGACTCAAAAGAATGACAGGCTAGAGGGGGAGCACCCAATAGCCTTTTTCTCAAAAACTCTCAGAGAGTATGAGACCAGGTACAATTTTGTGGAAAGACAAGCTTATGCCATGGTAAAAGCCCTCAAGAAATTTAGGCATATGGTATTAGGGAACCAAATTTTGATACTTGTAGCTCACCCAAGTGTTAGCAAATATATCATGGAGGGTGAGATTACTGAGAAAAAAGCCAATTGGATCACTAAAATCCTTGAATATGATGTAGAAGTTAGACCCACCAAACTAGTCAGAGGTAGGGGTCTATGCCAATATATAACCCAAGAGCTTGAAAATATGTTACCTAAGGAAGCAGATCTAGAAGGGGAGATGGATACGGTGCTAAAATTACAAGAGGTTGATCATGAATCCTGGGTTACAAGCAACATTCAATTTATGAAAAATGGGGTTTATCCAAGAGAACTCCCTCAAAACAAGAGGAGATATTATACGATACAGGGAGTTCATTTTGTTTTAATCAAACAAGTCCTTTTCAGAAGAAATTCTGATTAAAAATTGTTAAGATGTGTAGAACAGGCTGAAACTCAGAGGATACTACATGAAATGCATCATGGAATATCAAGGGGGCATTTTTTTACAAAGACCACAGCCATAAAGATAAGTGAGGTAGGGTATTTTTGGCCTACTTTAATTGCAGATTGTTATCAATTGGTTAGAAAATGTCAATCCTGCCAGTATTATATAGGGATGAGGAGGAATGCAGCCATGCCCCTTAGTCCTATAGTTGTGGATGAACCTTTCGCTCAATGGGGTCTTGACTTCATTGGAATGATAAATCTAGTGTCCAACATGGGTTACAAATGGATATTAACTACCATAGACTATTTCACCAAATGGACCAAAGCAGTCCCACTTAAAGAAGCAATAGAGAATGTGATCCTAGATTTTCTAGTGGGTATCACTACTCACTTTGGGGCTCCCCGCACCATCATTTCAGATAATTCTAAAGCATTATTGGGGTCTAAAGTATCTGAATTTGCCTTAAAACATGGAATATATCTAAAAACTTCATCTAACTATTACCCTCAAGGTAATGGTATGGCAAAATCAACCAACAAGAACCTGATAAGACTCATCAAAAGAGTAGGGGTTGATCATCACAAAGAGTGGCATAAAATGCTTAATCTAGCACAATGGGATGATAGAATCACACCAAAGCAAGTGATCAAAATGTCTCCATATGAATTGGTATATGAAAAGTCTGTCATGATCCCCCTCAGCTTGGAAATACCTGCTCTTCAACTGATCAAACAAATTGAGATTGAAGAAAATGGCCCCATGCAGGTTAGACTCGCAAAACTTTTGGAAGTTTAGGAAAAGAGGGATATAACCCATGATTCATTGATCAAGCATCAGGGAATCATTAAGGACTATTTTGATAAAAGGAATTTGAATCTTAATTTTGAGTTGGGCTCAATCATTTTAAAATGGGATGCACAGGCTGCCAAGTCAGGTTAGCATACCAAATTTGAAGCACTATGGACTAGCCCATATAGAATTTGTGCATGCAAGTAGAAGAATTATTTTGAGCTAGAGTTAATGGAAGGAGAACCTAAATATATTCCTATAAACAGAATCTATTTGAAACATTTCAATTGACTTGGGTCTCTCATGTATTGTAGTTAAATAGTTTCCCTTTCTTGCATTGTTTTTTCATTGTTTTCCCGCTTTGCTTTAAATAAGTGTTTTAAACATATGGCGATGGCTCTTTTGAAGCTTTAATTTTCATAATTTTGATCTAGCAGAAGGTGGAGTTTTATCTTTGAGCAAGCTCAAAAGTCCTGAGGGTCACCGGTAACTATAGAGTAATTTTAACTCTATGTTGCATTCAAATTATTCAGTTGAGCACTGCAATTTTGGTTCCCGTATACCTTGGTCATAGTGGTAGAGTTGGGACAGAGTGTAAGTTCATTTTTTGTCTAAGTGTTGAAGTGTAGTGTAGGTCGCCACATGTCACTGTCTGAGTGTAGGTCCTCTTTCTCTACTTTTTGTTTCTTTCGTTTCATTTTGCCTAAATATTTGAAGTCGAGTGAAAGCTACCAAGTGTCGCTTTCTGAAGCATGAGGCCAGCCAACTGGCATCATCTAAGGAATTTTTCACAACTCAAAAAGGAAGTGGAATTTTCCACATATCAAATAGATTCTAAACAGAAGCTTCCATGTGTCAGCATCTGTGTCTCATATCGGTACCCATGTTTCTTCTTTTTGGCAAAGGTTTTCAAAGGGTTAGGGAGCAAGACACAATAGAAAGCAGCAGGTGGCAATTGTGAAAGACCCTAAACTACCTTTTTTAAAAATCAATAAAAGTCACCACATTTTGACATTTGAGAGACTTTAGTTCAATGCCTAGGTTCAATGCTTTGGTTCGATACAGAAAGGCATCATTTTATTTTGCTTACGCACCATAAAGTGGCAGATGCTATCAAATGTCACCCTCTGAGCCCCTTCTTACTCCATCCCTAGAAAAAGTGGAAGATGCCACATACCCCTAGTAAGAGAGGTAGAAGATGCCATGTATCTTCCCAGAAGCAGTGGAGGTCACCATGTGTCGACGCCCGAGAGATCATCTTCAAGTTTCATTACTGAATAAAGATTGTGGTGGGCCTCAGGTGTTACTTCAAAGGTCTATGGAAACTACCAAGTGTCACCATCTATATGAGTCTGATATATTTCCTAAGTGATACTACAACACAGCCAAAGAGAAGTGGAGAGAGCTGTGTGTCTTCGATAAATCCAGTGGAAGGCACCAAGTGTCATTTTCTGGTGCCTTCTAAGTAACAAGAGAATTTTCAAGAAATTGACTAAGTGTCCTCTCCTGTTTCAACATAATATAATATTTCGTGTATCTATTGTCGCAAAGTGAAATGGAGGGAAAATCAGCTAGAGTTAATTTGAGTAGATGAAATAATTCATCGGGTAGATTTTTGGAGCCCCAAGGCATTGAAAACACTGTCTATTTTGTCCCTTATGAGAATAGGATGAGGTGGAATTGTGCAGGAAGGGGAGTGATGGAAGGAGAACATTGGAGGCTATAAAAGAAGAAGAATTGTAAAATCAAGAGGGCGAGAATTCTATAGTTTTAGACTTTCTAGAGCTTTTGACTAGTAATATCATTTGCTCTTGTCTATATTTTCTTGAATTGTAAAGTTGATATAAATGCGCATGTTTCCGTGCCTTTTATTTGGTTGAATGAATTAAGAAGATTGAACTCCATGCGTTGGCTGGTGTTATTTGTGTCATTTGCAAAGTAGTCTATAATATAGATTTTCTATAGTTGTGATTAAGAATGTCATTTGCTTTTGTCTCATTTTCTTGAATCAGAAGTTCTACATAACTATACATGATTTCTATGCCTCTTATGTGATTGAAAGATTCTATTAAGAAGATTGAACACTATGCCTTTGTTGACATTCTCTATATCTCAGGAAAAGAATTCCCTGTTGTGAGCCTCTGTTTCTATTATTTTAATCTTTTACATTGATCATGCACTTGTCTGCTCTTAAATGTAATTGAATCCTATAATAGTCTCGTTGTGCTCAGGTTAGGATTAGGATTACATTCAGGCGCATAGCCATAGTTAGGTTTTAATTCCTACATTTTGCATTTATGTTTAATCTCCTTTCCCTTTTCCCCAACACCCAAGGTAAAAGAAGAGACCATCTTCTCTAAAATCTAGAGGTTGTTTCAAGCCGCATTGTCCCACAGCTTGAAACTTACCATTGTTGATTGATTAAAGATAAAACACAATTTTAAATCATCAACACTTCATTATTCTATCTAGTGATTTTTTTCCATTTCCTAAAGTGATTTTTATTTTGAGACATGTTGGTCAAATATATCTTACAGCAGCTCAACTTTTGGCCACTGAGGTAGAAGATGATCTCATATTAGCAGGGAAGATAAGAAGAGATCCAAATAGAAATAGACCTTCATCATCTTCTAAATATTCATCTATAGGCACCACTGATCCAATGGTGCAAAAGTTGGCAAATGAACTACTAGCCTTGAAAAGACAAATGGCACAAGGTATGTCTTCTTCTCCTTCATATAAAGATATGCCAAGAAGGACATTTCCAAATTAGTCATATCAAGGCAATTCTGCCAGGAATCAAGGGTAGCCAGATCATCTTCCTCCCCCATAAGGGAAACTTGCCCTTGAAGCTCCTCCAACCAACTCAATAGTTGGATATTTGGAAACAAAACATGCTTTCTCTTTCCAACTTGAGTTTGAGTAAGAAAATGATGTTGATCTCTTCATGGAGGATCAAGAAGAATCAACTGGCAACTCCCACATTAATTTATTGAATTACTAGGATGAACCCAGAAGCAAAGGAAAATATATTGATGGATCATATGCAGTATTTACCAGGTCCAAGAACCAATCAGTCCAACAAGCTGATAAAAAGAAGACAGAGGAGTAACCTCAACCAGCAATTACAATTGCTAAGCGTGGAACCACTCTACCTTTCCAATCAAAGAATCTGGTGATCACCCAAAAGGTAAGTACATCAATGTCACCTTTACCTTCTACTTTAATTTTGTAAACCATCCCTCCTCCCATCCCTCCTAAAACCCAAAAGGTTGAAATGATTTCCTTTGTTCTTAGTCCAATTCAGCCATTTGACATAACTGATCATGTCAAGAAGACCAAAATACAAATGTCTAAATTTAAATATTTGCAATCCAATCCTGATCAATTGGATAAGTTGGTCTAATGTGTCAAGAACCAAACCATCCCTGTAGGACAAGAAGCTAAAAAGATAAATCTTGATTCACCAAAGAACATACCCATTCTAAATAATCTTGTCATTACTCCTCCAACTGCCCATGGGAAAATAAAACTTTTCTATGTTTCCCTATTAATAAATGGTCACAAGCTAAGTAATTGTATTATAGACTCAGGTGCATCTGATAATGTCATGCCTACTAAAGTAGTTGAGTCTCTGGGTCTCACACTGACCAAAACCTTTGGGAGATGTTTCTCCATGGAGAACAAGCAATTACCACTACTAGGGCAAATCAAAGATGCCCAATTTACATTTGCAGCCTTTCTAGACAAGAGAATCAAGATGACTGTCTTGGTGGTTGATGTTTTAGCATCTTATGGTATGCTACTTAGATGAAATTTATGTAAGGATGTGGAAGGAGAACTAAGCATGGACTTGTTTAAGGTAAGGATCCCTGTCCAAGGCGTAATGAAGAGATTGCTCCCTAAAAAAGAGGCAAAATACATGGTCACCCAAACATCGGCCCCTGCAACACAAATTATATTTGAGTATTCAAGCAGGGGTAATTATTTCTTGACCAAGAGAATGTTCATATTTCTATAGACAAAAGTCTTGTAGCTGACAATCCAAGAATTGATCCAAACAAGACATCAGGAGAATTGGTAGGGCACAGTATAAATAAGGAAGGGTCTTCTATCTCTAATGAAGAGAAATCTGATAGGAGATTAGCTTCTAATGATGCTTGGATCATATAATCTAATGGCAACAATTCTTCCACTCAATGATGGAGTCAGGACTGTATTGATATCTCCTCAAGGAGATATTCTTCCTTCATGCAATTTGCAATTAAGCAACACCAACAACATAGCTAGATGCGAATCTTTGTTGCTCGGATTGAATATTTCTCAAGATGAAGAGATCAAACTCCTTCACATCAAAGGAGATGCTAAGCTAATAGTTTGTCAGGAGTTTGATGTGGACAATCCAATCATGTGCTGGATTGAATTAGAAGAACAACCAATTATGGTAATGGACCATGCTACTGCAAATCAAACTTAGGCAAAAGAACCCTTTGCCAAGAAAGCAAGGAGTTATAGCTTTCAAATTGAAGACCACATCCTGCCATGGGGCAAGAAGAAGAAAAAACCAAGAAGAAGACATAAAAAATTGGTTTCCTGGTGGAGAGTTCCATTTGCCTATCATCATTTTTGGGGACAAAATGTCTTCTTGCTAGTTTATTAGAATAGAGCATTATTTTCACTGCCTCTGAGGAAGCAACATCTGAAACACTTCAACTCTTGAAGTATCATATTATTGCATCTATACATATGTATATTTGTATAGTTTTTAATTCTATTTTGTTTTGTTTGTTTTCATTTTTGATGCCTTCCATTTTTGGGTAACATGACTCTGTAGCCCAATGGTACACATGAAGACACTAGAGATTCTAGATTATACTCCCTTCAATTCTTTTTTACAATTGATAGAAGTTCCCCAACTGGAGCCAACTATTGTCCCCCAAAAATATCACTCATTTTTGGCACAACATTTGAACTATTTTTGTCCTCAGACTAAAATAATCTCTACCCTTCTCAAAATTTGTTCTAAGCATTCAAATTCCTCATTTTTCAAGCTTCTCAAAAATTTACAGACTCTACAGGCTTAAATCTATGGACTCTGTAGGCTTGAATCTATGGGCTATGTAGGCTTGAATGTATGGACTCTATAGGATTAAATTTATGGCCTCTGTAGGCTTAAATCTATGGACTCTGTAGGAAGAAAATCTATAGACTCTGCATGCCAAGTTCAACAGACTTCACAGGTTAATTTATACGGACTCTGTAGGAAAGAAGCAAGATCTCAACACTTAGGTGATTTCAAAGTTGGTTCAATGACAAGGCTCAACCAAAAGAGTTCATCAGCAAGCTTCTAAGCAAGGATTGAACCATTGAACCATTGAACCTTGAACCATTTTGGTTCAATGGGTTCAACAGGTTCAAAGGTTCAACATCAGTAGTAAGAGTTGAACGAATTCAAAGGTTCAATGGTTCAAAAAGTTCAACGACCAAATGGTACAAAGGTTTAATGCATTTTTGGTTCAAAAATATCAAAGGACTTAGCCAAATAAAAATAATGAACCAATTAAACCGATGAACCATTGAACCACATTGGTTCAAAGGTTCAACAGGTTCAAGGTTCAAGGTTCAACGGGTTCAATGAGGCTTGTTTCAAAGAGTCTTGGTTCAAGTGGTCAAAGGGAATGAACCATTGAACCAAATTTGGTTCAATTGGTAGGTTCAAGGGGCTGCCCCAAAGCCAAAGGATCAAACAGCCCTTGCAGAGGGTAGTGAACCAAAGCCTAGAACCCTTGCAAAGGGCAGTGAGCAAAAACCTGATAGAACTCAACAAATGCTACCAAATGTCATCTTTTGAGCCTCATTTCACTTTGTTTCTAAGAGTATTGGATGCTACCACGTGTCACAATTTGAGATTTGCATAAAATTGACTAAGGTAAATTTCCAAGGGATAAACAACCCTTACAGAGGACACTCAGAAGCTAAAATGAACTATTGGAAAAACTTGAAAGTCTAATTTGGGGCTCAAACAGTCCTTGTAGAGGGCAGAAAGGGGGCAAATGAACCAATTCAAAGGTCAAAAGAGCAAAATAGTTCCTTCAAACTTTTTCCTCTGAAAGAATTCCTCTAGACTTTTTCCTCAAGAAAGAAAAGACTAAAAAACAAAGTAAAGCCTGGCAAAAAGACTAAGGCAAGAAATGAATTCTTTTGGACTTCTATTTGAAGGAATTCCTTCAGACAAAAAGTCCAAATAAATTTGGGGAAGCTATGGGAGAAAAGCTTGAAATATTTTCTGAAGGCTAAAGACAAAGCAGCCAAAACAATTCTTATGGAATTTTTGTCTTTGGGAAAATGTCCATGGAAAAAGTCTATGGGAAAGCTCTAAAGGACTCCAAAGACAAAAGGCCATCAAAGGACCCCGAAGGGCAGGTGCCCTTATGGGGAACTCTTAGCTGCCAAATTAAAGGACACTTCCCCAAAGCCAAAGGGTCACCTTCCCTTTAGGAGGATGCAAAACAAGAAATCTGAAGGAAGAAAGTAGCAGAAAAGGCTGAATCAAGAGAAAGCTAAAGAAAGTCCAAGGGGTGATGCACCCAAAGATGTCAAAGTCAAGAACAGTGAACTAGCTATTGGAAATTCAAATGTAGTGATGGGTGCGTGAACATCAATTTCAAGGTTCATAAAATAGCCATTGATTTTGAAAAACCTTAAAGAAGAGCCAAAGAACTTAGCGACCCACCAAAAGAAGCCCGAAGGCCATCTGAAGACCACCCAAAGGGCAGATACCCTTGTGGGGGGCTCTTCTCAACCCAAAATAGACCTGAATGCATTTAAAGGCTTTAAGGCCAAGGCTAAAAGGAAGAACCAATGAAAGGAGTGTAAAGAGTAGGAATGACCAGAAACATTTGCACATCAGATATGTTTCTAGAAGTAGACTGTCAAGTGGATATTGAAAGATGCAAACTTTCAATAGTGTGACCCATTTCTCTGCATTGAGAAAAGAAAATAGGTAAATGCCTCTAAATTCTAGCATGTCTTCTTAACAAAATTCAATGCAACATGATGTGTTACTATTCCCAAGTCCTTCTTGAAGAGGCTATATAAGGGACTCTTTTGTTATTTTAAAGATCTCTCTGACTATTAGAAGCAAAACTCTGCCCAAATTGAAAGGCATTACTAAGACTTTGAGCTTAGATTGTTGATCATATTTTGTTATTGGAATAAGAAAGCAAGTGACTTTTTAGACTTTGCACTATGATATATTTATTTTTGGGGAAACTATTCTTATGTCTTTTTCCTTAATATATTTTCTGTTCCTTTAATTCAATAAGCAGAATTAGTGAAAGTAGTCAGGAAGGCGTTTTGAAGCCAACTGTGGAGAGACTTTATGCCCCCACAATTTCCTTTAGTGTGTTTTCTTTTTGTTTCTATGTAAAGGACCTTGGGATGAATTTGTGCCCTCATTGTCCTTCGTATCTCACTCTTGGGAAATTCAGGTGGAGACTTTGTACTACATCTCAATTTACTAGTTACTATGACCTTGGTTACATTTTGCAAATACTACCAGGAAGATTCTTGTGGTTTGTTGAATGGTACTTTTGAAAGAAGAGTGCTTTTTTTCATTATCCCTAAGATTTCTCCTTTGATTTTCATGCATCATCTCTGAAAAAAGAGAGATGGATGATTTATCCTACCCTTGAGTATTATTTTCTCTCTCTCTCTCTCTCTCTCTATATATATATATATATATATATATATATATATATATATATATATATATATATATATATATATATATATAGGGAACCTCCCCTTGATGAGAGGAGATATTAGTCCCCTTTTGATATGGTAACCCTAAACATTTGGCCGGCCAATATTCCTACTTTGGATGATCAAACCTATTTTTTTATAAGTATGCTGATCGACAAAATAATCAACCAATAGTAATATTATTGCTGTTGAGTCCATTCACTCTATGTCTAGCTCCAAAGATAAGGTGATGTTTATTAAGTCGAATATGGCTAAGGCCTATGATAGGGTCAGGTGGTCCTTCCTACAGAAGACTCTCAGTGCCTTTGGTTTTGGGGAAGAATGGATTCAATGGGTCATAAGCTATATTACTTTAGTTTCTTTCTTGATGCTTATTAATGAGGAACACACAGAGTTATTTGGTGCTTCTAAGGGGCTTCATTAGGGAGATCCTTTATCTCTATATTTGTTTCTTCTCCTTGTTAAAGGTTTGGGGAGGTTGATTAGAAAAAATTAGGAGGATAGTCTTATTCAAGGTTGGTAGTGTGGTGGTGATTTGCTGTCACAGTCTCACCTACAATTTGTGGATGACACTACTCTGATGGGCATGGCTAAAATGAGTGAAGTTGTTAATTTACATAGGGTGTTTGATGTTTACCTAATTTCTTTGGGTCAATTGATCAATGAATAAAATTATTCCATCTTATTATTCAATAATCTAGGCCCCATCCAATAGATGATTTCTAAAACTTTGCATTTTTAGGACTCTCCCTTTGGTCTATCTGGGTATTCCTATCTCAGTTGGTAATCTACCTAGGGAGTCTTGGTAGAATATTTTGGATAAGTTTTAGGTGAAATTTAATCACTAGACTCATTGATGGTTATCTTTTACTGGGTGTGTCTAGTTAATTAAGTCAGTGATGCAGGCTTTGCCCATTTATAGATGTATGCTATAGGTTGCCCCGATGGGAATTGTTAAGGAGTTAGATTTGGTTGTTAGACATTTTTTATGGGCTAGTAGTCTGTCATCTTCCAAATTTATTTTGGTTAGATGGGAGGTAGTTTTCAGCCCCAAATAGTATGGGGGTCTTGGTTTATGGTAGTTAGACTTGACTAGAGTTGCTCTACCTGCAAAGTTATATTGGCATTGATGCACTAAACAAGATAAGGCTTGGGCCTGGTTTCTTTCTCAGAAGTACTTTTTGGGGATCCCTCAGTGTGATATTCCTCACTACCCCCTTATGGGGAAAGGCTCGTTGATTTTGGGTACTCTCAAAAAAGGGGCTGATCTTATTAAGGAAGGCTTATTTTGGATTTGTAAGCAGGGGTCAAAGGCTCTTTTTTGGACCGATTCTTGGGATGGTTATCCTCCCATTGTCTCTTAGTGTCCTAATTTGTTGAATCTTTTCTAGAGATTTCTTGAGGTAGGTTGGTCTCAAGTGAGCGACTTTAAATCCTATACTTCCTATGGGCAACTGGAGGTGGTAAGCTGGAAGTCTCCTGAGGCTTGGCTAGTTGTTGGTTTGCATGAGAAGCATACTAATTTGATAAGTATCCTATCTATTTAGTGGTGTATTTACCTCCAAGAGTATGATGTTCTTGCTTGGTCTCCCAATCCAAGGGAGTCTATATGATTGCCTCTAGATATTAGGTTTTACTATCTCATAGAATGGGTGGGGAGGAAGTTCAATGGTGGAGGAAGGTCTAGAATAAGTTCTCCTGGCCTAAACACTACTACTTTGTTTGGATGTTGACTTGGAATAGGTGTTTGACTTGGGAAAATATCTAGAAGAGAGGCTTCCAGGGCCCTTCTATTCGTGTTATGTGTGGGGTAGCTGTGGAAGACTCTGTTCACTTTATTTTTTTTGTCCTTTTTCTACTCAAATTTAGCATTGTTGGTGGGATGTCTGGTAGAGTCCCTGTGTTTATGCTTCCTCTTTGATTGATTTTTGGGATGGTGTGGGTAAATCCCCTTCTATGGCTTCTTTCTTTTAGGAAGTGTGGTTTGGGGGGACTAACTTCATGTTGTGGCAATTTTGGCTTTATAGGAATCGATGGATTTTTTGTGGTGAGAATAAGATGGTGCAACAAGTCTGATAGAAAATCTTGGGAATGATTTAGGAGTTGGTGGAGGCTAAAAGTGAGGTGATTTTTCCATTAAGTAATCATGACACTCAGGTGGTGGTGAGATTGGCGTTCCAGGGGCTATCTGTGACTTTGGCTTATGTCAAGAGAGTTTAGAAGGCTAATAAGAGAATTCATAGGATTGGGTAGTGGCAGCTTCCTCCTAATGGGATTCTTAAGATTAATATTGTTGGTTCCTCTAGGGGAAATCCTAGGCCCATTGGTATTGGGGGGATAGGCATTGATTTTGAAGGCTCGGTGATCTTCTTCTTTTCGGTCCCTAAGGGAATGTAGATCATCAACATGATGGAAGGGTAGGCTATTGTTTATGATTTTGAGAAGGCTCATGATTTGGGCTGGAGATGGATTATTTATGAATTTGATTCCAAATTTTTAATCAATTTTCTCATTAAGTAGAAAGTGTTGGATGTCAGTTGGCATTTGGCTTTGATTGTGTAGCAAATTTTGTAGGTTAGTTTGTTAATGGATATGGTTACCTTTGTTCATATTCCACATGAATGGAATAGGGTTGTGAATTTCTTAGCAAAATGGGTGTCTAAACATTTATATGGAGGGAGAACTGAGGAATGGGAGCTGGTTCCTCTAGTGCTTCATCTTGATTTAGAGAGAATTATGGATGAGGATAGGGAGGGTTATGGTGATGGTTAACTTTAGTCTTGTTTAGTTCTTCTTCCTTTTGTTTTTTCATGGGCTTTTAGTCCCTTGATTTCTTTGTATTACTCCTCTTTGATTTTCAATAAAGTTTTTACCCTTTGTTTTTTTTTTAAAGTGACATTTCAATAGACATAGATATGTTTAGAATGGCAAAAATGATGACTATGTTTATTGAAGGAAAACATTGGAAATAGATCATAGGGAATATATTTTATTTGAATGAAGAAAAGGAAGTTTCACCTAAGAGACATATATTAGTACAAATAATCTCATTATTTTGTGGATGCAACTAGAGGAATCCTAAAACATATGTTTATTAGCTATGACCAATCAAAATATAAGTTATAAGAAATTAATATTATTCAAGATCCTAGGTAATTATGGATAATATACAAACTATGGCTAAGAAATTGTATGATATCATTAATTTAATAAGATCTACAATGGATAAATCATAGCCTAAGTGGGGTGATTCATCTAAATTATATAATAAAATTAAAGATATGAAGGGTAGAATAAATTATTTTTCCAAGCTACAAGGGAAAAATCTTATGCTCATTTAAATTTGATAATGATACCATAAGTTACATGAGCTTGGAAATATGTGGCTACTAAGAGAGATAGTTTACTTGAGTGGCACATAGATATGCAAGATTTAGTAAAGAAAATTATGAATCATGAGAGAGAATCAATATCTATTTTGAAATACATGAGTAAAAAATGTTTATAATCCTCTCTTTCAGGTAATTTTAAAGCCTATTTATGAAGGCCTACTCTAAGTGGTAGATGATATCTTTCAGTTACAAACTATAGGAACAATCTGTAAAATTAATGAATAAATTATATAGTTGATAATTTTTTCTAGGAGAAAGTAGAAAAGATAGAAACTCTCCATGTGTAACTTAGAAATTCAATGGTTATACACATAAGGTTGATGGATAAGGTTCCACAATTTTTCAAAATATCATTTATTGATTTTGAAATAATTAATAGTGATTTTGAGGCTAATCATGCTTTATATAATAATTTAGAAGCATTGAAGTGAATATTTCATTGAATATACCATATATTATTGCCTTACTAAACAATACTCAATGTCAGGTTTCAAATTGAATGATGGTATAAACTCCAAAAAGGCCCACCTATGAACCACTTCTCATTTTTACTACCACAAATACACTACCATTTACTTCAGTTGGTCCTTTGGCTACTTCAGCTCATGTAATACATTTGATCACTTTAGTTTTTACTTGGAGCATGAAATATCTATCTTCAAGTGACACCACACCAACACCTTGATTATATATATTTTTCATGTTTTAATTTTATATGATACTTAAGTCTTAAGTCTATTTTTAGCATATATATTATATTTAACTAGTTTTGGTTGTGGAATATTATTTATATGTGAACATGAATGGTATGCATGAGTTTTAACAATTAGTTTCAAAATATAAATGTAAAATTAGACTTTTATTGAAGGATGAGGCATCCCCATCCCAAGGTTATTTATAAATGTACTCTCTCCATTCCAAAGAGAGGATAATTTTGCATTTGATGTGAATAAATTTTTTGAGTATTATTCTATAAGTTTGTCTTGATGTGCTTTTCTCTTTCAAATATTGTGTCTTATTGAAGAAGTTCCATCACACTAGTATTTTTAGTTATCTACATTATGTAGAAGTGTAATTAATAAAATTATTCATATTATCCTATTTACTAGTTTGAATATTCTTTGTTCATTAATCATAGTATCCCACTAATAGAGGATGTGATATAGCTATCCAGTATTGGTAATAACCTTTGATTGTGGGCATTGAGTTAAATTTATATATTTCCTTTGGCTCCTAACTATGTTTGTGTGGTTGGTGTGCTAATAGTAGTTTACTACATGATTTAGTTATCAATCACTTATCTAATCCATAGTAGAAGGACCCGTTTGGAAAGTGTTTCAACCATATTTGAATCACAAAACTTATTTTTAGCCTACCTTTCTCTCTTTTTATAATTTTTTTATCCTATCTACCTTAGTTTATAATCCATTCATCCATCTCAAGAAATGTTTTTGTTTCCTTTAGACTCTATTCCATCTAAATCATCTGAGGTAAATAACCCATTGCTCTATGTTATTCCACCACATGGTCATTTACAAAATTAAATAACTTATAACTCATGCCTTAGAGTAAATTTATTCACTAATCCTAAAATTTTATAGGTTACTTCATATAATTATGTGGTGTGAATAGAACCCACATCAACAAGAATATAAAGTTGATTTTTGGGAGGGCTCACATTATCATGAATATGTAAGAATGGAGTTAGAGGGATTGGAGCCTTCATAATAAGATGAAGATGATGACTGAAATTTAGTGACAAATTGGAAAATCAAATCTAATAAATAAGTTCAATCAAGTCCTATAGTTAATAGGATTCAAAAATTGAAGGGGTTGGATAATCCTAGAATAAAATATTCAACACTGTACTACTACTAATTATGTCAATCAACTTCCCTATTTTTGTTGGTATTGATTGATTGTAATTCAATAGTCTCTTTTATGTGGTTTTATTGGTTTCATGATTGACTCATTATTTTTGGATATTTGTTTATTGTTTGTGAATAACCTTTTGCTAGTTATTACTAGTTAGGTTACATTTTAGCCTCCATTTATTTTTGTATGTTTCTTCTTTGTTGTTAGTTGGCTATTTTTTCTTCATTTCAATTGCCCAATCTATTTATGTTTATATTTAGGATTTTTGGCATTATGTTTGTTCCTTGTAAATGGGAACGGACCCCTTCAAGACCTTATACTTACCATTACCAAATAAACTACCAAACAATCTTGTGGTTAATATATTTTGAAATAGTAAGTGATAGTAAAGATATTTTTATAGTAATATAAATTAATAAAATATAAATATAAGAATTAATTAATTTTTTTAATATATTTAATAATTAATTAATTAATATGGTTTAAATATTTTAATAATTAAATAAAAATAGTAAATTAATTAACTATTTAATTAGCTATTTAGTTAATTGATTAATTAATGGAATGATTAATTAATTAGTTAATAAAATAATTAATTAACTAACTAATTTTAATTCATTTTTAAAATTATTTAAGTAATTAATTAAACTTAATTAGTGAACAAATAATTAATTAATCAATTAATTAATCGTGATTGAAAATCCAAATAAAAAATTAACAAATTTCCAATTATTAAGTCCCTTTTATTTATCATGAGTCCCATTTATTTTAAATATTTTTAGATATTAGAGAAGTAATAAATGTGTCTTGTTCATTAAAAATAAAGATAATTATGAGATAGATACAACCAAAAGCCTTTATAAGTCCCATTTTATTAAATATCCCTTGTATTTTTTTTTTATGCAATATTTATTTTGATTCTAAATATTATATCTTATAAGGCTCTCATCCATGTCACATCTTCAATTTCTCAACCTTTCCACTTCACTAGATATTCTTTGTACTCCCCTTTTCATGTTTTCTTACTAACTCCAAATTCAATCAACTTCTCATCTTCTATGCGTATATTATCTAGAATCTACAATCTCTAATCCACTTTTAAAGAATTTGTGTTATTGTATTCATCACCTCTTTGTACCTTAACATAATGGTACAATTATTCCACTTTGAAAGTGATTGAAATATCTATCCCAATAGGAATTTTTATTTCATATGAAATAGATGTAAACTTCCTCAACATTTGTCATGGTTTGATCTTATTCCAAATTAAATTGTCATATGTTACCATCATCAATATTTATTTCCTTGAGTGTGCTATGACCATGTCTCCCACTTTTTATTCTACTTATCTTATCTTCAAATCTACATGCATCATATATTGTGTGGTAATCACTTCTAATTGTTTACATACTTATTAATGGTTTTATTTTATTGTGAGTAGTGATTTAAATAATCCAAAACATGGATATTGATTAAAATTATATAATATATGTCTAAATTAAGAAAATATCAATGTAATAGTAGATTATTAATAATTTAATACTATTTCTATAAATATGAATTACCTATAATATAGGGTATTTAGATTTTCTTAGGTTGTGTTATAGTTTTTGATAGTGTACATTTATCAAATAATATTTTCTTGGGTTTTGTGTTCATTCATATCATATTTATACTACGAAACTCAATAAGATGAGTCTAGTAGTACTTGGGTGCCTATAGAAACTAAAGACATCTATGTTGTTCCTTATTCATCCAATATACCTATGATTAAATGTAATAATTTGAATCACTATGCATGTTTATGAAAGTGTATCTTGTGTATTAAAATACCTTCAATCATGTGTAATTAATTTGGTTTTCATTATGTTTTCATCAAAACCCTAGCTTCTATTATTGATAATAATGTGACCTAGAAAAAGGTGTTACAGATCATGGGTTGAGCTGACATCAACCACTCTTAGTGAGTGTCTAAGTTTTATTTATGTTTCATTACTTTGAAAAGGGAAAAAACTACATGTAGTTATCCCACCTATGTGTGTGTGTATGTGTGTGTGTGTGTGGGTGTGGGTGGGGGGGGGGGGGGAGGGGGGGGAGAGGTTGTTTAGGTGTGTGCGCGTGTGCATGCATGCATGCGTGTAGTGATTTTTATTCTATCATGTTTTATAATCAAGTGTATGAATTTTTACACTTTATAACATGTTATTTTAACCTTGGTAGAGTATTCATACTTGGATCAAGGACTACAGATTTCATTAGTTTCATATTTGGAAGCTTTAG